>OY748330.1:18774980-18948382 GCA_963556525.1 Cochlearia excelsa | reverse complement strand
GTTCGTCAAACTTGTACAAAGCTCATTGAGACACTTATAAACACTCATGTTGCATGAAACTTTGTTTAGAGTCCTAGAAACGCGTTGTTAGATGTTTCATACTATCGTCAAACTTGTGCAAAGCTCTTTGAGGAACTTATAAGCTCTCATGTTGCATGAAACTTGGTTTAGAGTCCTAGAAACGAGTTATTAGATGTTTCATAAGTTCGTCAAACTTGTACATAGCTCATTGAGATACTTATAAGCACTCATGTTGCATGAAACTTGGTTTAGAGTCCTAGAAACGCGTTGTTAGATGTTTCATACGTTCGTCAAACTTGTATAAAGGTCATTGAGACAATTATAGGCATTCATGTTGCATGAAACTTGGTTTAGAGTACTAGAAACGCGTTGTTAGATGTTTCATACGTTCGTCAAACTTGTACAAATCTCATTGAGGAACTTATAAGCACTGATGTTGCATGAAACTTGGTTTAGAGTCCTAGAAACGCGTTATTAGATGTTTCATACGTTCGTCAAACTTGTACAAAGCTCATTGAGGAACTTATAAGCTCTCATGTTGCATGAAACTTGGTTTAGATTCCTAGAAACGAGTTGTTAGATGTTTCATAAGTTCGTCAAACTTGTACAAAGCTCATTGAGACACTTATAAACACTCATGTTGCATTAAACTTGGTTTAGAGTCCTAGAAACGCGTTGTTAGATGTTTCATACGTTTGTCAAACTTGTACAAACTCATTGAGGAACTTATAAGCACTCATGTTGCATGAAACTTGGTTTAGAGTCCTAGAAACGCGTTGTTAGATGTTTCATACTATCGTCAAACTTGTGCAAAGCTCTTTGAGGAACTTATAAGCTCTCATGTTGCATGAAACTTGGTTTAGAGTCCTAGAAACGAGTTATTAGATGTTTCATAAGTTCGTCAAACTTGTACAAAACTCATTGAGATACTTATAAGCACTCATGTTGCATGAAACTTGGTTTAGAGTCCTAGAAACGCGTTGTTAGATGTTTCATACATTCGTCAAACTTGTATAAAGGTCATTGAGACACTTATAGGCATTCATGTTGCATGAAACTTGGTTTAGAGTACTAGAAACGCGTTGTTAGATGTTTCATACGTTCGTCAAACTTGTACAAAGCTCATTGAGGAACTTATAAGCATTGATGTTGCATGAAACTTGGTTTAGAGTCCTAGAAACACGTTGTTAGATGTTTCATACGTTCGTCAAACTTGTACAAAGCTCATTGAGGAACTTATAAGCTCTCATGTTGCATGAAACTTGGTTTAGATTCCTAGAAACGAGTTGTTAGATGTTTCATAAGTTCGTCAAACTTGTACAAAGCTCATTGAGACACTTATAAACACTCATGTTGCATGAAACTTTGTTTAGAGTCCTAGAAACGCGTTGTTAGATGTTTCATACTATCGTCAAACTTGTGCAAAGCTCTTTGAGGAACTTATAAGCTCTCATGTTGCATGAAACTTGGTTTAGAGTCCTAGAAACGAGTTATTAGATGTTTCATAAGTTCGTCAAACTTGTACATAGCTCATTGAGATACTTATAAGCACTCATGTTGCATGAAACTTGGTTTAGAGTCCTAGAAACGCGTTGTTAGATGTTTCATACGTTCGTCAAACTTGTATAAAGGTCATTGAGACAATTATAGGCATTCATGTTGCATGAAACTTGGTTTAGAGTACTAGAAACGCGTTGTTAGATGTTTCATACGTTCGTCAAACTTGTACAAAGCTCATTGAGGAACTTATAAGCACTTATGTTGCATGAAACTTGGTTTAGAGTCCTAGAAACGCGTTGTTAGATGTTTCATACGTTCGTCAAACTTGTACAAAGCTCATTGAGGAACTTATAAGCTCTCATGTTGCATGAAACTTGGTTTAGATTCCTAGAAACGAGTTGTTAGATGTTTCATAAGTTCGTCAAACTTGTACAAAGCTCATTGAGACACTTATAAACACTCATGTTGCATGAAACTTTGTTTATAGTCCTAGAAACGCGTTGTTAGATGTTTCATACTATCGTCAAACTTGTACAAAGCTCTTTGAGGAACTTATAAGCTCTCATGTTGCATGAAACTTAGTTTAGAGTCCTAGAAACGAGTTATTAGATGTTTCATAAGTTCGTCAAACTTGTACATAGCTCATTGAGATACTTATAAGCACTCATGTTGCAAGAAACTTGGTTTAGAGTCCTAGAAACGCGTTGTTAGATGTTTCATACGTTCGTCAAACTTGTATAAAGGTCATTGAGACAATTATAGGCATTCATGTTGCATGAAACTTGGTTTAGAGTACTAGAAACGCGTTGTTAGATGTTTCATACGTTCGTCAAACTTGTACAAATCTCATTGAGGAACTTATAAGCACGATGTTGCATGAAACTTGGTTTAGAGTGCTAGAAACGCGTTGTTAGATGTTTCATACGTTCGTCAAACTTGTACAAAGCTCATTGAGGAACTTATAAGCTCTCATGTTGCATGAAACTTGGTTTAGATTCCTAGAAACGAGTTGTTAGATGTTTCATAAGTTCGTCAAACTTGTACAAAGCTCATTGAGACACTTATAAACACTCATGTTGCATTAAACTAGGTTTAGATTCCTAGAAACGCGTTGTTAGATGTTTCATACTATCGTCAAACTTGTGCAAAGCTCTTTGAGGAACTTATAAGCTCTCATGTTGCATGAAACTTGGTTTAGAGTCCTAGAAACGAGTTATTAGATGTTTCATAAGTTCGTCAAACTTGTACATAGCTCATTGAGATACTTATAAGCACTCATGTTGCATGAAACTTGGTTTAGAGTCCTAGAAACGCGTTGTTAGATGTTTCATACGTTCGTCAAACTTGTATAAAGGTCATTGAGACAATTATAGGCATTCATGTTGCATGAAACTTGGTTTAGAGTACTAGAAACGCGTTGTTAGATGTTTCATACGTTCGTCAAACTTGTACAAAGCTCATTGAGGAACTTATAAGCACGATGTTGCATGAAACTTGGTTTAGAGTCCTAGAAACGCGTTGTTAGATGTTTCATACGTTCGTCAAACTTGTACAAAGCTCATTGAGGAACTTATAAGCTCTCATGTTGCATGAAACTTGGTTTAGATTCCTAGAAACGAGTTGTTAGATGTTTCATAAGTTCGTCAAACTTGTACAAAGCTCATTGAGACACTTATAAACACTCATGTTGCATGAAACTTTGTTTATAGTCCTAGAAACGCGTTGTTAGATGTTTCATACTATCGTCAAACTTGTACAAAGCTCTTTGAGGAACTTATAAGCTCTCATGTTGCATGAAACTTGGTTTAGAGTCCTAGAAACGAGTTATTAGATGTTTCATAAGTTCGTCAAACTTGTACATAGCTCATTGAGATACTTATAAGCACTCATGTTGCAAGAAACTTGGTTTAGAGTCCTAGAAACGCGTTGTTAGATGTTTCATACGTTCGTCAAACTTGTATAAAGGTCATTGAGACAATTATAGGCATTCATGTTGCATGAAACTTGGTTTAGAGTACTAGAAACGCGTTGTTAGATGTTTCATACGTTCGTCAAACTTGTACAAATCTCATTGAGGAACTTATAAGCACTGATGTTGCATGAAACTTGGTTTAGAGTCCTAGAAACGCGTTGTTAGATGTTTCATACGTTCGTCAAACTTGTACAAAGCTCATTGAGGAACTTATAAGCTCTCATGTTGCATGAAACTTGGTTTAGATTCCTAGAAACGAGTTGTTAGATGTTTCATAAGTTCGTCAAACTTGTACAAAGCTCATTGAGACACTTATAAACACTCATGTTGCATGAAACTTTGTTTATAGTCCTAGAAACGCGTTGTTAGATGTTTCATACTATCGTCAAACTTGTACAAAGCTCTTTGAGGAACTTATAAGCTCTCATGTTGCATGAAACTTAGTTTAGAGTCCTAGAAACGAGTTATTAGATGTTTCATAAGTTCGTCAAACTTGTACATAGCTCATTGAGATACTTATAAGCACTCATGTTGCAAGAAACTTGGTTTAGAGTCCTAGAAACGCGTTGTTAGATGTTTCATACGTTCGTCAAACTTGTATAAAGGTCATTGAGACAATTATAGGCATTCATGTTGCATGAAACTTGGTTTAGAGTACTAGAAACGCGTTGTTAGATGTTTCATACGTTCGTCAAACTTGTACAAATCTCATTGAGGAACTTATAAGCACTGATGTTGCATGAAACTTGGTTTAGAGTGCTAGAAACGCGTTGTTAGATGTTTCATACGTTCGTCAAACTTGTACAAAGCTCATTGAGGAACTTATAAGCTCTCATGTTGCATGAAACTTGGTTTAGATTCCTAGAAACGAGTTGTTAGATGTTTCATAAGTTCGTCAAACTTGTACAAAGCTCATTGAGACACTTATAAACACTCATGTTGCATTAAACTAGGTTTAGATTCCTAGAAACGCGTTGTTAGATGTTTCATACTATCGTCAAACTTGTGCAAAGCTCTTTGAGGAACTTATAAGCTCTCATGTTGCATGAAACTTGGTTTAGAGTCCTAGAAACGAGTTATTAGATGTTTCATAAGTTCGTCAAACTTGTACATAGCTCATTGAGATACTTATAAGCACTCATGTTGCATGAAACTTGGTTTAGAGTCCTAGAAACGCGTTGTTAGATGTTTCATACGTTCGTCAAACTTGTATAAAGGTCATTGAGACAATTATAGGCATTCATGTTGCATGAAACTTGGTTTAGAGTACTAGAAACGCGTTGTTAGATGTTTCATACGTTCGTCAAACTTGTACAAAGCTCATTGAGGAACTTATAAGCAACGATGTTGCATGAAACTTGGTTTAGAGTCCTAGAAACGCGTTGTTAGATGTTTCATACGTTCGTCAAACTTGTACAAAGCTCATTGAGGAACTTATAAGCTCTCATGTTGCATGAAACTTGGTTTAGATTCCTAGAAACGAGTTGTTAGATGTTTCATAAGTTCGTCAAACTTGTACAAAGCTCATTGAGACACTTATAAACACTCATGTTGCATGAAACTTTGTTTATAGTCCTAGAAACGCGTTGTTAGATGTTTCATACTATCGTCAAACTTGTACAAAGCTCTTTGAGGAACTTATAAGCTCTCATGTTGCATGAAACTTGGTTTAGAGTCCTAGAAACGAGTTATTAGATGTTTCATAAGTTCGTCAAACTTGTACATAGCTCATTGAGATACTTATAAGCACTCATGTTGCAAGAAACTTGGTTTAGAGTCCTAGAAACGCGTTGTTAGATGTTTCATACGTTCGTCAAACTTGTATAAAGGTCATTGAGACAATTATAGGGATTCATGTTGCATGAAACTTGGTTTAGAGTACTAGAAACGCGTTGTTAGATGTTTCATACGTTCGTCAAACTTGTACAAATCTCATTGAGGAACTTATAAGCACGATGTTGCATGAAACTTGGTTTAGAGTGCTAGAAACGCGTTGTTAGATGTTTCATACGTTCGTCAAACTTGTACAAAGCTCATTGAGGAACTTATAAGCTCTCATGTTGCATGAAACTTGGTTTAGATTCCTAGAAACGAGTTGTTAGATGTTTCATAAGTTCGTCAAACTTGTACAAAGCTCATTGAGACACTTATAAACACTCATGTTGCATTAAACTAGGTTTAGATTCCTAGAAACGCGTTGTTAGATGTTTCATATGTTCGTCAAACTTGTACAAAGTTCATTGATGAACTTATAAGCACTCATGTTGCATGAAACTTGGTTTAGAGTCCTAGAAACGCATTGTTAGATGTTTCATACGTTCGTCAAACTTGTACAAAGCTCATTGAGACACTTATAAACACTCATGTTGCATTAAACTTGGTTTAGATTCCTAGAAACGCGTTGTTAGATGTTTCATATGTTTGTCAAACTTGTACAAAGCTCATTCACGAACTTATAAGCACTCATGTTGCATGAAACTTGGTTTAGAGTCCTAGAAACGCGTTGTTAGATGTTTCATACGTTCGTCAAACTTGTATAAAGGTCATTGAGACAATTATAGGCATTCATGTTGCATGAAACTTGGTTTAGAGTACTAGAAACGCGTTGTTAGATGTTTCATACGTTCGTCAAACTTGTACAAATCTCATTGAGGAACTTATAAGCACTGATGTTGCATGAAACTTGGTTTAGAGTCCTAGAAACGCGTTGTTAGATGTTTCATACGTTCGTCAAACTTGTACAAAGCTCATTGAGGAACTTATAAGCTCTCATGTTGCATGAAACTTGGTTTAGATTCCTAGAAACGAGTTGTTAGATGTTTCATAAGTTCGTCAAACTTGTACAAAGCTCATTGAGACACTTATAAACACTCATGTTGCATGAAACTTTGTTTATAGTCCTAGAAACGCGTTGTTAGATGTTTCATACTATCGTCAAACTTGTACAAAGCTCTTTGAGGAACTTATAAGCTCTCATGTTGCATGAAACTTAGTTTAGAGTCCTAGAAACGAGTTATTAGATGTTTCATAAGTTCGTCAAACTTGTACATAGCTCATTGAGATACTTATAAGCACTCATGTTGCAAGAAACTTGGTTTAGAGTCCTAGAAACGCGTTGTTAGATGTTTCATACGTTCGTCAAACTTGTATAAAGGTCATTGAGACAATTATAGGCATTCATGTTGCATGAAACTTGGTTTAGAGTACTAGAAACGCGTTGTTAGATGTTTCATACGTTCGTCAAACTTGTACAAATCTCATTGAGGAACTTATAAGCACAGATGTTGCATGAAACTTGGTTTAGAGTGCTAGAAACGCGTTGTTAGATGTTTCATACGTTCGTCAAACTTGTACAAAGCTCATTGAGGAACTTATAAGCTCTCATGTTGCATGAAACTTGGTTTAGATTCCTAGAAACGAGTTGTTAGATGTTTCATAAGTTCGTCAAACTTGTACAAAGCTCATTGAGACACTTATAAACACTCATGTTGCATTAAACTAGGTTTAGATTCCTAGAAACGCGTTGTTAGATGTTTCATATGTTCGTCAAACTTGTACAAAGTTCATTGACGAACTTATAAGCACTCATGTTGCATGAAACTTGGTTTAGAGTCCTAGAAACGCATTGTTAGATGTTTCATACGTTCGTCAAACTTGTACAAAGCTCATTGAGACACTTATAAACACTCATGTTGCATTAAACTTGGTTTAGATTCCTAGAAACGCGTTGTTAGATGTTTCATATGTTTGTCAAACTTGTACAAAGCTCATTGACGAACTTATAAGCACTCATGTTGCATGAAACTTGGTTTAGAGTCCTAGAAACGCGTTGTTAGATGTTTCATACATTCGTCAAACTTGTATAAAGGTCATTGAGACACTTATAGGCATTCATGTTGCATGAAACTTGGTTTAGAGTACTAGAAACGCGTTGTTAGATGTTTCATACGTTCGTCAAACTTGTACAAAGCTCATTGAGGAACTTATAAGCACTGATGATGCATGAAACTTGGTTTAGAGTCTTAGAAACGCGTTGTTAGATGTTTCATACATTCGTCAAACTTGTACAAAGCTCATTGAAGAACTTATAAGCTCTCATGTTGCATGAAACTTGGTTTAGATTCCTAGAAACGAGTTGTTAGATGTTTCATAAGTTCGTCAAACTTGTACAAAGCTCATTGAGACACTTATAAACACTCATGTTGCATGAAACTTTATTTAGAGTCCTAGAAACGCGTTGTTAGATGTTTCATACTATCGTCAAACTTGTGCAAAGCTCTTTGAGGAACTTATAAGCTCTCATGTTGCATGAAACTTGGTTTAGAGTGCTAGAAACGCGTTGTTAGATGTTTCATACGTTCGTCAAACTTGTACAAAGCTCATTGAGGAACTTATAAGCTCTCATGTTGCATGAAACTTGGTTTAGATTCCTAGAAACGAGTTGTTAGATGTTTCATAAGTTCGTCAAACTTGTACAAAGCTCATTGAGACACTTATAAACACTCATGTTGCATTAAACTAGGTTTAGAGTACTAGAAACGCGTTGTTAGATGTTTCATACGTTCGTCAAACTTGTACAAAGCTCATTGAGGAACTTATAAGCACTGATGTTGCATGAAACTTGGTTTAGAGTCCTAGAAACGCGTTGTTAGATGTTTCATACGTTCGTCAAACTTGTACAAAGCTCATTGAGGAACTTATAAGCTCTCATGTTGCATGAAACTTGGTTTAGATTCCTAGAAACGAGTTGTTAGATGTTTCATAAGTTCGTCAAACTTGTACAAAGCTCATTGAGACACTTATAAACACTCATGTTGCATGAAACTTTGTTTAGAGTCCTAGAAACGCGTTGTTAGATGTTTCATACTATCGTCAAACTTGTGCAAAGCTCTTTGAGGAACTTATAAGCTCTCATGTTGCATGAAACTTGGTTTAGAGTCCTAGAAACGAGTTATTAGATGTTTCATAAGTTCGTCAAACTTGTACATAGCTCATTGAGATACTTATAAGCACTCATGTTGCATGAAACTTGGTTTAGAGTCCTAGAAACGCGTTGTTAGATGTTTCATACGTTCGTCAAACTTGTATAAAGGTCATTGAGACAATTATAGGCATTCATGTTGCATGAAACTTGGTTTAGAGTACTAGAAACGCGTTGTTAGATGTTTCATACGTTCGTCAAACTTGTACAAATCTCATTGAGGAACTTATAAGCACGATGTTGCATGAAACTTGGTTTAGAGTCCTAGAAACGCATTATTAGATGTTTCATACGTTCGTCAAACTTGTACAAAGCTCATTGAGGAACTTATAAGCTCTCATGTTGCATGAAACTTGGTTTAGATTCCTAGAAACGAGTTGTTAGATGTTTCATAAGTTCGTCAAACTTGTACAAAGCTCATTGAGACACTTATAAACACTCATGTTGCATTAAACTTGGTTTAGAGTCCTAGAAACGCGTTGTTAGATGTTTCATACGTTTGTCAAACTTGTACAAACTCATTGAGGAACTTATAAGGACTCATGTTGCATGAAACTTGGTTTAGAGTCCTAGAAACGCGTTGTTAGATGTTTCATACTATCGTCAAACTTGTGCAAAGCTCTTTGAGGAACTTATAAGCTCTCATGTTGCATGAAACTTGGTTTAGAGTCCTAGAAACGAGTTATTAGATGTTTCATAAGTTCGTCAAACTTGTACAAAACTCATTGAGGAACTTATAAGCACTCATGTTGCATGAAACTTGATTTAGAGTCCTAAAAACGCGTTGTTAGATGTTTCATACGTTTGTCAAACTTGTACAAAGCTCATTGAGGAACTTATAAGCTCTCATGTTACATGAAATTTTGTTTAGAGTCCTAGAAACGAGTTGTTAGATGTTTCATACGTTCGTCAAACTTGTACAAATCTCATTGAGGAACTTATAAGCACTGATGTTGCATGAAACTTGGTTTAGAGTGCTAGAAACGCGTTGTTAGATGTTTCATACGTTCGTCAAACTTGTACAAAGCTCATTGAGGAACTTATAAGCTCTCATGTTGCATGAAACTTGGTTTAGATTCCTAGAAACGAGTTGTTAGATGTTTCATAAGTTCGTCAAACTTGTACAAAGCTCATTGAGACACTTATAAACACTCATGTTGCATTAAACTAGGTTTAGATTCCTAGAAACGCGTTGTTAGATGTTTCATACTATCGTCAAACTTGTGCAAAGCTCTTTGAGGAACTTATAAGCTCTCATGTTGCATGAAACTTGGTTTAGAGTCCTAGAAACGAGTTATTAGATGTTTCATAAGTTCGTCAAACTTGTACATAGCTCATTGAGATACTTATAAGCACTCATGTTGCATGAAACTTGGTTTAGAGTCCTAGAAACGCGTTGTTAGATGTTTCATACGTTCATCAAACTTGTATAAAGGTCATTGAGACAATTATAGGCATTCATGTTGCATGAAACTTGGTTTAGAGTACTAGAAACGCGTTGTTAGATGTTTCATACGTTCGTCAAACTTGTACAAAGCTCATTGAGGAACTTATAAGCACTGATGTTGCATGAAACTTGGTTTAGAGTCCTAGAAACGCGTTGTTAGATGTTTCATACGTTCGTCAAACTTGTACAAAGCTCATTGAGGAACTTATAAGCTCTCATGTTGCATGAAACTTGGTTTAGATTCCTAGAAACGAGTTGTTAGATGTTTCATAAGTTCGTCAAACTTGTACAAAGCTCATTGAGACACTTATAAACACTCATGTTGCATGAAACTTTGTTTATAGTCCTAGAAACGCGTTGTTAGATGTTTCATACTATCGTCAAACTTGTACAAAGCTCTTTGAGGAACTTATAAGCTCTCATGTTGCATGAAACTTGGTTTAGAGTCCTAGAAACGAGTTATTAGATGTTTCATAAGTTCGTCAAACTTGTACATAGCTCATTGAGATACTTATAAGCACTCATGTTGCAAGAAACTTGGTTTAGAGTCCTAGAAACGCGTTGTTAGATGTTTCATACGTTCGTCAAACTTGTATAAAGGTCATTGAGACAATTATAGGCATTCATGTTGCATGAAACTTGGTTTAGAGTACTAGAAACGCGTTGTTAGATGTTTCATACGTTCGTCAAACTTGTACAAATCTCATTGAGGAACTTATAAGCACTGATGTTGCATGAAACTTGGTTTAGAGTCCTAGAAACGCGTTGTTAGATGTTTCATACGTTCGTCAAACTTGTACAAAGCTCATTGAGGAACTTATAAGCTCTCATGTTGCATGAAACTTGGTTTAGATTCCTAGAAACGAGTTGTTAGATGTTTCATAAGTTCGTCAAACTTGTACAAAGCTCATTGAGACACTTATAAACACTCATGTTGCATGAAACTTTGTTTATAGTCCTAGAAACGCGTTGTTAGATGTTTCATACTATCGTCAAACTTGTACAAAGCTCTTTGAGGAACTTATAAGCTCTCATGTTGCATGAAACTTGGTTTAGAGTCCTAGAAACGAGTTATTAGATGTTTCATAAGTTCGTCAAACTTGTACATAGCTCATTGAGATACTTATAAGCACTCATGTTGCAAGAAACTTGGTTTAGAGTCCTAGAAACGCGTTGTTAGATGTTTCATACGTTCGTCAAACTTGTATAAAGGTCATTGAGACAATTATAGGCATTCATGTTGCATGAAACTTGGTTTAGAGTACTAGAAACGCGTTGTTAGATGTTTCATACGTTCGTCAAACTTGTACAAATCTCATTGAGGAACTTATAAGCACTGATGTTGCATGAAACTTGGTTTAGAGTGCTAGAAACACGTTGTTAGATGTTTCATACGTTCGTCAAACTTGTACAAAGCTCATTGAGGAACTTATAAGCTCTCATGTTGCATGAAACTTGGTTTAGATTCCTAGAAACGAGTTGTTAGATGTTTCATAAGTTCGTCAAACTTGTACAAAGCTCATTGAGACACTTATAAACACTCATGTTGCATTAAACTAGGTTTAGATTCCTAGAAACGCGTTGTTAGATGTTTCATACTATCGTCAAACTTGTGCAAAGCTCTTTGAGGAACTTATAAGCTCTCATGTTGCATGAAACTTGGTTTAGAGTCCTAGAAACGAGTTATTAGATGTTTCATAAGTTCGTCAAACTTGTACATAGCTCATTGAGATACTTATAAGCACTCATGTTGCATGAAACTTGGTTTCGAGTCCTAGAAACGCGTTGTTAGATGTTTCATACGTTCGTCAAACTTGTATAAAGGTCATTGAGACAATTATAGGCATTCATGTTGCATGAAACTTGGTTTAGAGTACTAGAAACGCGTTGTTAGATGTTTCATACGTTCGTCAAACTTGTACAAAGCTCATTGAGGAACTTATAAGCACTGATGTTGCATGAAACTTGGTTTAGAGTCCTAGAAACGCGTTGTTAGATGTTTCATACGTTCGTCAAACTTGTACAAAGCTCATTGAGGAACTTATAAGCTCTCATGTTGCATGAAACTTGGTTTAGATTCCTAGAAACGAGTTGTTAGATGTTTCATAAGTTCGTCAAACTTGTACAAAGCTCATTGAGACACTTATAAACACTCATGTTGCATGAAACTTTGTTTATAGTCCTAGAAACGCGTTGTTAGATGTTTCATACTATCGTCAAACTTGTACAAAGCTCTTTGAGGAACTTATAAGCTCTCATGTTGCATGAAACTTGGTTTAGAGTCCTAGAAACGAGTTATTAGATGTTTCATAAGTTCGTCAAACTTGTACATAGCTCATTGAGATACTTATAAGCACTCATGTTGCAAGAAACTTGGTTAAGAGTCCTAGAAACGCGTTTTTAGATGTTTCATACGTTCGTCAAACTTGTATAAAGGTCATTGAGACAATTATAGGCATTCATGTTGCATGAAACTTGGTTTAGAGTACTAGAAACGCGTTGTTAGATGTTTCATACGTTCGTCAAACTTGTACAAATCTCATTGAGGAACTTATAAGCACTGATGTTGCATGAAACTTGGTTTAGAGTGCTAGAAATGCGTTGTTAGATGTTTCATACGTTCATCAAACTTGTACAAAGCTCATTGAGGAACTTATAAGCACTCATGTTGCATGAAACTTGGTTTAGAGTCCTAGAAACGCGTTGTTAGATGTTTCCTAAGTTCGTCAACTTGTACAAAGCTCATTGAGACACTTATAATAACTCATGTTGCATGAAACTTGGTTTAGAGTCCTAGAAACACGTTGTTAGATGTTTCATAAGTTCGTCAAACTTGTATAAAGCTCATTGAGGAACTTATAAGCACTCATGTTGCATGAAACTTTGTTTAGTGTCCTAGAAACGCATATTGTTAGATGTTTCATAAGTTTGTGAAACTTGTACAAAGCTTATTGAGGAACTTATAAGCACTCATGTTGCATGAAACTTGGTTTAGAGTTTTAGAAACGCATATTGTTAGATGTTTCATACGTTCGTCTAACTTATACAAAGCTAATTGAGGAACTTATAATCTCTCATGTTGCATGAAACTTGGTTTAGAGTCCTACAAACGCGTTGTTAGATGTTTCATAAGTTCGTCAAACTTGTACAAAGCTCATTGAGACACTTATAAACACTCATGTTGCATGAAACTTTGTTTAGAGTCCTAGAAACGCGTTGTTAGATGTTTCATACTATCGTCAAACTTGTGCAAAGCTCTTTGAGGAACTTATAAGCTCTCATGTTGCATGAAACTTGGTTTAGAGTCCTAGAAACGCGTTGTTAGATGTACTTAAGTTCGTGAAACTTGTACAAAGCTCATTGAGGAACTTATAAGCTCTCATGTTGCATGAAACTTGGTTTAGAGTACTACAAACGCGGTGTTAGATGTTTCATAAGTTCGTCAAACTTATACAACGCTCATTGAGATACTTATAAGCACTCATGTTGCATGAAACTTGGTTTAGAGTCCTAGAAACGCGTTGTTAGATGTTTCATAAGTTTGTCAAACTTGTGCAAAGCTCTTTGAGGAAATTATAAGCTCTCATGTTGCATGAAACTTGGTTTCGAGTCCTAGAAACGCGTTGTTAGATGTTCTTAAGTTCGTGAAACTTGTACAAAGCTCATTGAGGAACTTATAAGCACTCATGTTGCATGAATTTGAGTTAGAGTCCTAGAAACGCGTTGTTAGATGTTTCATACGTTCGTCAAACTTGTACAAAGCTCATTGAGGAACTTATAAGCTCTCATGTTACATGAAACTTGGTTTAGAGTCCTAGAAACAAGTTGTTAGATGTTTCATACGTTCTTCAAACTTGTACAAATCTCATTGAGGAACTTATAAGCACTCATCTTGAATGATACTTGGTTTAGAGTCCTAGAAACGCGTTGTTATATGATTCATACGTTCGTCAATCTTGTACAAAGCTCATTGAGGAACTTATAAGATCTCATGTTGCATGAAACTTGGTTTAGAGTCCTAGAAACGACTTGTTAGATGTTTCATAAATTCGTCAAACTTGTACAAAGCTCATTGAGACACTTATAAACACTCATGTTGCATGAAACTTGGTTTAGAGTCCTAGAAACGCGTTGTTAGATGTTTCATACGTTCGTAAAACTTGTACAAACTCATTAAGGAACTTATAAGCACTCATGTTGCATGAAACTTGGTTTAGAGTTTTAGAAACGCGATGTTAGATGTTTCATACGTTCGTCTAACTTGTACAAAGATAATTGAGGAACTTATAAGCTCTCATGTTGCATGAAACTTGGTTTAGAGTCCTACATACGCGTTGTTAGATGTTTCATAAGTTCGTCAAACTTATACAACGCTCATTGAGATACTTATAAGCACTCATGTTGCATGAAACTTGGTTTAGAGTCCTAGAAACGCGTTGTTAGATGTTTCATAAGTTTTTCAAACTTGTGCAAATCTCTTTGAGGAACTTAAAAGCTCTCATGTTGCATGAAACTTGGTTTATAGTCCTAGAAACGCGTTGTTAGATGTTTCATACGTTCGTGAAACTTGTACAAACTCATTGAGGAACTTATAAGCAGTCATGTTGCATGAAACTTGGTTTAGAGTCCTAGAAACGCGTTGTTAGATGTTTCATACTATCATCAAACTTGTGCAAAGCTCTCTGAGGAACTTATAAGCTCTCATGTTTCATGAAACTTGGTTTAGAGTCCTAGAAACGAGTTATTAGATGTTTCATAAGTTCGTCAAACTTGTACAAAGCTCATTGAGATACTTATAAGCAGTCATGTTGCATGAAACTTGGTTTAGAGTCCTAGAAACGCGTTGTTAGATGTTTCATACGTTCGTCAAACTTGTATAAAGGTCATTGAGACACTTATAGGCATTCATGTTGCATGAAACTTGATTTAGAGTACTAGAAACGCGTTGTTAGATGTTTCATACGTTCGTTAAACTTGTACAAAGCTCATTGAGGAACTTATAAGCACTGATGTTGCATGAAACTTGGTTTAGAGTCCTAGAAACGCGTTGTTAGATGTTTCATACATTCGTCAAACTTGTACAAAACTCATTGAGGAACTTATAAGCTCTCATGTTGCATGAAACTTGGTTTGGATTCCTAGAAACGAGTTGTTAGATGTTTCATAAATTCGTCAAACTTGTACAAAGCTCATTGAGACACTTATAAACACTAATGTTGCATGAAACTTTGTTTAGAGTCCTAGAAACGCGTTGTTAGATGTTTCATACTATCGTCAAACTTGTGCAAAGCTCTTTGAGGAACTTATAAGCTCTCATGTTGCATGAAACTTGGTTTAGAGTCCTACAAACGAGTTATTAGATGTTTCATAAGTTCGTCAAACTTGTACAAAGCTCATTGAGATACTTATAAGCACTCATGTTGCATGAAACTTGGTTTAAAGTCCTAGAAACGCGTTGTTAGATGTTTCATACGTTCGTCAAACTTGTATAAATGTCATTGAGACAATTATAGGCATTCATGTTGCATGAAACTTGGTTTAGAGTACTAGAAACGCGTTGTTAGATGTTTATACGTTCATCAAACTTGTACAAAGCTCATTGAGGAACTTATAAGCACTGATGTTGCATGGAACTTGGTTTAGAGTCCTAGAAACGCGTTGTTAGATGTTTCATACGTTCGTCAAACTTGTACAAAGCTCATTGAGGAACTTATAAGCTCTCATGGTACATCAAACTTGGTTTAGAGTCCTAGAAACAAATTGTTAGATGTTTCATACCTTCGTCAAACTTGTACAAATCTCATTGAGGAACTTATAAGCACTCATCTTGAATGAAACTTGGTTTAGAGTCCTAGAAACGCGTTGTTAGATGTTTCATACGTTCGTCAAACTTGTACAAAGCTCATTGAGGAACTTATAAGCACTCATGTTGCATAAAACTTGGTTTAGAGTCCTAGAAACGCATTGTTAGATGTTTCATAATTTCTTGAAACTTGTACAAAGCTCATTGAGGAACTTATAAGCACTCATGTTGCATGAAATTTGGTTTAGATTCCTAGAAACACGTTGTTAGATGTTTCATACGTTCGTCAAACTTGTACAAATCTCATTGAGGAACTTATAAGCTCTCATGTTGCATGAAACTTGGTTTAGAGTCCTAGAAACGAGTTGTTAGATGTTTCATAAGTTCGTCAAAATTTTACAAAGTTATTTGAGGAACTTATAAGCACTCATGTTGCATGAAACTTAGTTTAGAATCCTAGAAACCGCGTTGTTAGATGTTTCATACGTTCGTAAAACTTGTACAAATCTCATTGAGGAACTTATAAGCACTCATCTTGCATGAAACTTGGTTTAGAGTCCTAGAAACGCGTTGTTAGATTTTTCATACGTTCGTCAAACTTGTGCAAAGCTCATTGAGGAACTTATAAGCACTCATGTTGCATAAAACTTGGTTTAGAGTCCTAGAAACGCGTTGTTAGATGTTTCATAATTTCGCGAAACTTGTACAAAGCTCATTGAGGAACTTATAAGCACTCATGTTGCATGAAACTTGGTTTAGAGCCCTAGAAACACGTTGTTAGATGTTTCATACGTTCGTCAAACTTGTACAAATCTCATTGAGGAACTTATAAGCTCTCATGTAGCATGAAACTTGGTTTAGAGTCCTAGAGACGAGTTGTTAGATGTTTCATAAGTTCGTCAAAATTTTACAAAGCTCATTGAGGAACTTATAAGCACTCATGTTGCATGTAACTTAGTTTAGAGTCCTAGAAACCGCGTTGTTAGATGTTTCATACGTTCGTCAAACTTGTAAAAAGCTCATTGAGGAACTTATAAGCACTCATGTTGCATGAAACTTGGTTTAGAGTCCTAGAAACGCGTTGTTAGATGTTTCATAAGTTCGTCAAACTTATACAACGCTCATTGAGATACTTATAAGCACTCGTGTTGCATGAAACTTGGTTTAGAGTCCTAGAAACGAGTTGTTAGATATTTCATACTATCGTCAAACTTGTGCAAAGCTCTTTGAGGAACTTATAAGCTCTCATTTTGCATGAAACTTGGTTTAGAGTCCTAGAAACGAGTTATTAGATGTTTCATAAGTTCGTCAAACTTGTACAAAGCTCATTGAGATACTTATAAGTACTCATGTTGCATGAAACTTGGTTTAGAGTCCTAGAAACGCGTTGTTAGATACTTCATATGTTCGTCAAACTTGTACAAATCTCATTGAGGAACTTATAAGCTCTCATGTTGCATGAAATTTTGTTTAGAGTCCTAGAAACGAGTTGTTAGATGTTTCATACGTTCGTCAAACTTGTACAAAGCTCATTGAGATACTTAAGCACTCATGTTGCATGAAACTTGGTTTAGAGTCCTAGAAACGAGTTGTTAGATGTTTCATACTCTCGTCAAACTTGTGCAAAGCTCTTTGAGGAACTTATAAGCTCGCATGTTGCATGAAACTTGGTTTAGAGTCCTAGAAAAGAGTTATTAGATGTTTCATAAGTTCGTCAAACTTTTACAAAGCTCTTTGAGGAACTTATAAGCACTCATGTTGCATGAAAGTTAGTAATACGACCCTAAGCATAAGGATCTCGTCCCTGAATGATTCTCCAATGATTGTGATGATGGTAACACGAAGTGGATTGAATTGATACTTCTAAGAGGTGCGGAAAGACTCTTAGACTACCGAAGATTGCTTGTAGACGCAGAAACGAATTCTGACCAAGAACAAGACAAACAATGATCAAACAAGATTCAAGAGAGAGTTCTTAAGTTTTAAAAAAGTGTTTGATGATCTTATTAATAGATTTTCGTCCATATTATAAAGAGAAGGAGGTTGTACATGCACAACCCCTTGGAAAAAGAGAAACTAATAAAAAACAAAACTGCCTTGGAAATATAATCCAAGACCAAGGTTTAAATTCAAAAACTAAGATAGAAATGGGTCTAAACTTCACCAAGAGGCATATGTCTAAGTGTTGTGGACAAGCCTCATTAAAAACCTTGTTTGGAAAACCCAATGGGACAAAACCAAACCAAGGAAAAGAGCGCGAGTCACAACACCTCTCTTGATGAATGTCTAGGTAGCTTGTATCACAACCAATGTGGTTGGATTAGCATACACTAGACTGCCCTGGATAGTGTAGAGAAGTTGGTGTAGTGCTTGATGAAATATGGCTTGTCTTGATCTAGTCATTGGACCAATTGATACGCTCAAGTCTTTGTTCCTTGTTTCCTCACGTTCAAGCTGCTCCATGGTTCTTTCTTCAACTTCATCTTCCTTTGGTTCAAGCTCCTCCATCTCTTTAGTTCCATTGCTGTTCAAGATCATATCATCCTCTCCCACTTGTGAAGGATTTGACCTCAAATCCGTTTTCTCTGCACAATAAGGAACCAAATCAGTAACATTAAAGCTTGAACGTACATTGTACTTACCTTGGAGATCCAGTTGATAGGCGTTGTTGTTTATCTTCTTGATGACTTTGAAGGGACCATCTAGTCTAGGCATTAGCTTGGATTTTCTCTCATTAGGAAATCTGTCCTTTGTTAAGTGTATCCAAACTAAGTCTCCTTCCTCAAAAATCATTTCCTTTCTTCCTTTGTTAGCTTGCTTGGCATAGAGTTTGGTCTTATTCTCTATATTGATTCGGGCCTTCTCATGTATCTGCTTGACAAGTTCAGCTTTCTTTTCCCATCTAGACTAACTCTTTCATTCAAAGGTAAAGGCATTAGATCCAAAGGTGATAATGGTTTAAACCCATAAACAATTTCAAATGGAGAGAACTTAGATGCATAATGTTTAGCATGATTATAAGCAAATTCTACATGTGGCAAACATTCTTCCCAAGTTTTAAGGTTCTTTTTAATCAATGCACGCAACAAAGTAGATAAGGTTCTATTGACAACTTCAATTTGTCCATCAGATTGTGGATGACAAGTAGTAGAGAAACACAATTTAGTTCCTAGTTTTGACCATAAAGTTTTCCAAAAGAAACTAAGAAACTTTGTGTCCCTATCAGAAACAATTGTCCTATGCATTCCATGAATTCTAACAATCTCTTTAAAGAACAATTTAGCAACATTCATAGCATCATCAGTCTTATGGCATGTAATGAAATGAGACATTTTAGAAAACCTATCAACAACTACAAAAATAGAATCTTTTCCAGTTTTAGTTCTAGGTAATCCAACAACAAAATCTATTGAAATATCATGCCATGGATGCAAAGGAATGGGTAAAGGAGTATACAGACCGTGGTTTTGGACTTTGGACTTAGCCTGTTTGCAAGTGATACATCTTTCACAAGCTTTTTCTACATCTCTTCTCATATGTGGCCAAAAGAAGTGCTCTTGTATCACACTAATAGTCTTGGCTACCCCAAAATGTCCCATAAGTTCACCTGCATGAGCTTCTTTGACAAACAAATCTCTCAAAGAAGAGTTAGGTACACATAGTCTATTTTCAAAGAAGAGAAATCCATCATTCTTGAAATACTTACCTCGTCCAAACTTCTCACAAGAAGCATATATTTCTTTGAAATCATAATCAGTGGTGTATAAGTTTTTGATTTGTTCAAAACCAAGTAATTTAGTTTAAAGAGTGGACAAGAGAACATACCTTCGAGATAGTGCATCAACCACTATGTTTTCCTTACCTTTCTTGTACTTTATCGCATAGGGAAATGTCTCAATGAATTCAATCCATCTAGCATGCCTCTTATTCAGTTTATGTTGCCCTTTGAGGTGCTTTAGAAACTCATGATCCGTGTGGATAACAAACTCCTTGGACTAGAGATAATGTTGTCATGTTTGTAGTGCCCTTACAAGTGCATAGAGTTCTTTGTCATATGGTGTATAATTCAGAGTAGCTCCTCCTAGCTTTTCACTAAAGAAAGCAATAGGTTTCTTCTCCTGCATAAGCACAACACCTATACCAACACCAGATGCATCACATTCTATTTCAAATGTTTTAGAAAAATCAGGAAGAGACAAGATTGGTGAGTTTGTGAGCTTTTCTTTCAAGGCTTGGAATGCTTCTTCTTGTGCTTGTTCCCACTTGAACCCTACATTCTTCTTGATTACTTCTGTGAGGGGTGCAACCAAGGTACTAAAATCCTTAACGAATCTTCTGTAGAACCCAACTAAGCCATGGAAACTTCTCACTTCTCCAACGGTTCTCGGACTTTGCCATTCTCTAATAGCCTTGACCTTTTCTTCATCAACTTTGATTCCATCTGTACTAACAACAAAGCATAAAAAGACAAGATTATCTGCCCCAAAAGTGCATTTCTTCAAATTAGCAAACAAAGATTCTTTTCTAAGCACTTCTAAAACCTTTCTAAGATGTTCAACATGTTCATCTATGTTCTTACTATAGATCGAATGTCATCAAAGTAAACTACCGATAAACGAGATTTTACCCTCGTTAAGTCGAATGCCTTATCGTAGTATATAAGGTGTCAATCCGAATCAAGAGAAAACAATGTACTTGAATCTTATCGTAGTATATAAGGTGTCAATCCGAATCAGGAGCAAACAATGTACTTGAATTTATAAGAAACTAACTTAGTTTAAGTGTAATCAAAAAGGTTGTTGTTGAGTGATTTCGTAACCGAATAATGAAAAAAACGAAAACGCGAATTAAGAGTTTTTAAAAGATTAATTAAAAAGCTAAACAATCAAGGTTAAGGTGTTTTAAAGGGTGATTAAACTTTCGTGTTTCCAATTGTCTTTTACGAAATAACTTTAAGGTTTTGAAAACGATTTTAGATCAATCCACTCTCGTGGCAATGATCATTTTCTCAACAATTAAACTAAAACAATGTCTTGGATAGTTTAATCGTCGAGAAACTTTAAGAACAAATCAATTCTAACCACCAAGCTTATTAACACAGATCTCTCGGTTAAGCTAGGCTTGGTTCTAAGGTAATGGTTCAAGAACCTTTATTATAATATCTCGATTCATAAAGTTTCCTAGGTTCAATAATCGAATGGCCAACTCGATTAAGGCTTTAAGGTTGTTACCAAAGACAAAAGTTTTATAATCGATTAAGTTTTAGACAATCATCTATCCTAAATTCAATCAATCCCTTTTACCCTAACCCAATTGTATATTTGGAACTACTCACTAAGCATATTGAAATTCAAAGCAATTAGATTCAAAGAAACCATAAACATAAACAAAGACAAGAGAATAAGGGTTCGAGAAAATCTTATTGATGATGAAAATTGCAAAAGGGTGCCAAGAAGCAATCACCAAGGAATCTTCAATGTCAAAGCAAAACAAACCATGGAAAAAAAACAAAAACTAAAGATAGAATAGTTTTTCTAAACATAGAAAAGCCCTAATATATTAAAAACCAAAGGAAAACCAATTTGGTTTAGGAATTGATTTTCCTTTTTACAAAACAAAACTGAAATCTTATTATTTTCGCGGCCTGTATCGGTTTCACCTGACCGATACAGCTGCGAAAATAATAAGATTTCAGCTTTGTTTTGTAAAAAGGAAAATCAATTCCTAAACCAAATTGGTTTTCCTTTGGTATCCTTGCTTTGGCTTCATTTCCTTCGTATCGGCCAACCAAGCCGATACCACAAGTCGATATAAGTGCTTCGTTTCCTTTTTTCTTTGTACCGGCCACTCCAAACCGGTACATCATGTCGATACGCATCTTCAAGTTGTCCTTCTCTTGTATCGGCCAGGTGTGACCGATATGACTGGTCGATACAAGCTTCGGCAAAAGACGCTTCTTCCATATCGGCCAAGAGAAACCGATACAACAAGCCGATGCAAGTGTATCCGCTTCTTTTTGGCTTAAATTCATCACTTTTCGCCGTTTTAGCGCTCCGAAACCTGAAATACACGAAACAAACCAAAACGCAACCTATATGACACTAAATGCAGCCTAAATAAATTAATTCTAATGCATAAACTAAGGTAAAATGTGTAAAATATGCAAGTTATCAACTCCCCCAAACTTATCCTTTGCTTGTCCTCAAGTAAGAGAATTTTGCATCAAAGTTCAAGAAAGTATGGAGGCGGGGACCTCAGAACCAAAAGCAACTTGGAAGTGTAATGAACAAGTATCCTAAACATAGTACCCTCTCGCAACCGAACTAGTTCCACTTATTTCTATCTACCTTAACTCCGTCTAAATCAGCCATTATTACCAAATGTATGTGATCCACTTGTCTAGTCTAAACACCTTTCACATTCAATTAAACACAATCAAACATGAAACATGATTAAAAATTTCCAAGAGTTTTTCTATTTGTCTAGGTAAGAACGGGATTTCGAATCAAACGAGGAGGTTAACACTCAGGCATGTGGTTAGTTGTAGCGCGGTTTCTCTCGGGGAGTGAAAGGGTTAAACAAAACAAGGAAAGACAAGAAGCAACTGATGCATACAAGTCCGGATATTCATCCCTACTCAAGACTATTCACTAACCCATCGTCTTTCTTTTAAAGATTTAAACACTTAAACATCGAGTTTCTTTTCTTTTCTTAACTACCTTAGGGGATTTATTTTGGCTAAGTTTCTTTTTTTTTTTTTTTTCTTAATCGATTTTTTTTTTAACTTAGCCATTCTTTTACCCCCTAGGTGTTTTACAATTACTCGTGTTTATTTTCTTATTTTTCAAAACTCAAAGACGTGTCTCACCAAACCGTTATCCCTTTCTAATTCACTAGTGTACGAAAAACTAGCCTAATGGATGTCCTTTCTTGTCGCTCCCTATACTTTCAAGTTTTTGCGAAACCAAACAATCACTAATTGAAAAGAATTCTCACAAGTGTTTGGGTTAAGGTTTAGGGGGTGAGAGGGGAATCATCCTTAGAATGAGAATGACCGGATTGCGCTTTAAGTGTTTCGGTTTAGGAAGCCACAATCCGTAGAAACACAAAGCCATAGAAATTCTCTTGAAAACTATCAATCATGCTAATTAAGAGTCAAGTTTAAGTTCAGATAATTTTTCGAAGGTGACTTAGAACTACCAAACTTCATAACCACACAATTGGCTTTTTAAACATCAATGTCTAGGGTTGCGGTTTCAAGATTTTCAGCGAGTTCTAATTCGTTTGCGGAAGATACTACACCTAAGATACTGTTCAAAACACAAAGTGTGTCGCTTTACAAGGTTAACATTATCATAGATCCCCTATGCATATGCTCTAAATGCCATGAACTAATCCTATATGCAGATTTTTTTTGTGTTTTTTTTTTGTGTTTTTTTTTATGCGAAAGATAATATGACTACTTCCCCAAATTTAAATCACACGGTCTCCGTGTGAAACAAGTATCGAAAGAGGTTCCTAAATGCATGTATGAATGACTCTAATATGAAAAACTAATGCGTATGCACATGGTTCAGAGTTACCTCGAGTAGTACTAACGCGTCGAGTCGAAGTCGTCTCTATCGGTCTCAAGCAAACCGATACTCTTGCCCGGTATCGGTCCAGCAACGATATAACTCGTCGACACGGGTTCTTCGTTTCTATTGTCGTCTGTACCGGTCTCAGCAAACCGATACTCTTGCCCGATATCGGTCCAGCAACCGATATAACGGGCCGATACGCCTTTCGTAAATCGTTTTCCTACTTCGATTTCACCGAAACCATCAAACATGACATAAATTCTAAGTAGATTATCATCTAAATGCAAATAAAAATTGTATATACAAGGATAGACATGGGACTTCCTCCCAAGTGAGCTTGTTTATAGTCTCTTAGCTTGACTTTACCCCCTTCTTTTTAGGCGACGTTGGGGCTTGAAAGAGATATCGAATCTCCTTCGGTGATAACTCCGTGGACCAGGGGCGGCTTGAGTTTCACCCCGTTCACAACAAACTTGACTCCATCTTTGTGCTTCTTTTGCTTTGAGTCGCAATGAGCACTCCTTGCTTCTTTCTTGACAAGCTTTCTTCAAAGATTTAACCTCGTTGATTAACTTTCTAATGATGCGGTTTTGAGACGTGTTCCAATGCACCGTTCTGAACTTCCTAGGAGGGGATTGGTGTTCCACTTTTTGAGCTTTGGGTTTGCTCCTTGCATCATCACTAGACTTACCATTGCTAGCATCTTTCTCCACTCCAATCACCAAAGCTTCACAAGGGACCATCTCCGTAGGCTTCTTGACTACATCGTTGATGTTGTACCGCTGAACAAGGTCCTTCCCAAGGTGCAAATCTATCTTTCCAACCTTAACATCTATGACGGCTCCCGCGGTTGCCAAGAAAGGTCTTCCAAAGATGAGTGGATTATTAAGTTCTTTGTCTATCTCCAAGACGACAAAATCTGTTGGGATGAAAACGTCTCCCAATTTTACCGGAATATCTTCCAAGATTCCAACGGGTACCTTCACGGATCTATCGGCCCAGCACCAAAGAGATCTTAGTAGGTTGGAAAGAAGAAAGACCAAGTCGTTTAGCAACAAATAGAGGCATAACGTTGACACTAGCCCCGAGATCGCATAAGCACTTTTCAAAGATCAAAGGACCAAGAGTGCAAGGCAAAGTAAAACTCCTTGGATCGCCAAGTTTCTTAGGAGAATGGTCCTTTTGAATGATCGCGCTGCACTCTTGTGAAAGCTTCACCGTGTCTTCCAAGTTTTTGGACTTGTTATTGATGGCGTCTTTCAAAGATTTGGTGGACGAGGGACTAGCTTGAAAGCGTCAATAAGAGGCATGGGGGTTTGCACCTCGTTTATTTGCTTCTCGAGTTTACCTCTAAAGTACTCTTTCAAGAGTTGCATCTTGGCTCGACCCGGAAAAGGAAGCTTAGGCACGTAAGGAGACGTCACGTAGACGGGCTTCTTCTTTTTCTCGGATTTTTCCTAAATATCGGCCATGTGTTTGGCCGATATGGGTGGTCGATATCGGTCATCTGAAACCGATACGTCTGGCCGATACGAGTCCCCCGTCTCCTTCACAAGTGCATCGGTCTTGTTCCCAGCCGATATAGGTGGTCGGTATCGCCAGTTGTGGCCGATACACTTGGCCGATATATGTGTCCCGTATCTCTCTCTCTTACCGTTTGCGGTGTTTTCGTCGTCTAGGATCGTGATCTCTCGTGTCGTGTGATTGTTCCACCTCCCCGACCTGATCCGCATTGTCCTCAATGAGATCGCTTGAAAGTATTTGTGTACCACTACTAAGTTCTATGGAGTTGACATACTCTCTAGGATTGGCTTCAGGTTTACCCGGAAGTTGACCCATTGGTCGCTTAGAGGCCGAGGTAATTTGACCCACTTGATTTTCCAACGCTTTCAAGTGCGAGCTCATTGATTCAAACTTGGCGTTGAGATCATTGTAGGAGTTGTCAACCTTTGCGTGAATTTCTTTCTTGAACGTGCTGGACTCCAATTGACTTCGGGTTTGGCCGTCTAGAATCTGTTTTACCAGCTAAGTGGTTTGATCACCTTGGGGAGCTGGTGATGCAGCCACTCCTTGGGCACCAGGGTGGTTGTTGTAACCCGGAGGACGATTAGGTGGTTGTCTCGGTGCGTATCCGCCTTGGTTGTATTGAGGTTTACCTTGGTAACCTCCTTGTTGCGCATGGGGATAGACCTGGTCTTGGGGGTTGGCTACGTTGTTGTTGCGGTAGGAGAGGTTTGGGTGTTGAGAATAGTTGTTGAAACGCCAACTGTTCTGATTTCCCATATAGTTTATTTCCTCCTGATTTCCCTCGATTGGGGGCAATTGCTCATCTCCGCTTCCAACGTAGTTAATCCCCAATTGTTGAGACATGAGTAGCTTGTCCAGCTTTTCATTCACCGTCTTTATCTCTCTCTTAAATTGCTCATCATTCCCTCGAGCTGCCTATGGTGCGATCATAATCTTCCCCGTAGTTGATATCGCTTAGGGCATAGTTCTCCACCAAAAGTTGTCCATCGGCTTCCGTCTTCCCAAGGAAATTTCCTTGGCTAGCTGAATCGAGAAGCATCCTAAACTTAGGTTTTAGACCGCGGTAGAACGTGCTAAGTAAGCTCTCTCCCGTGAAACCGTGGTGTGGACATCTCACCGTGTAACTCTTGAATCTTTCCCAAGACTCGCCGAACGTTTCTTGGTCTTTTTGTGCGAAAGTTGAGATCTCGTTTCTTAGCTTTGATGTTCTCACCACCGAGAAGAACTTTGTGAGAAAAGCCTTATTACAAGCGTCCCAAGTTTGTATGGTGTCCTTGACAAGGTTCTTTTGCCATATGTGTGCTTTGTCCCCAAGTGAGAAAGGGAACAAACGCAGCTTAAACATGTCCTCATTGACGCCATTGATCTTCACCGTGTCGCATAGCATGTCAAATTGGTGAAGATGGTCAATGGGGTCTTCACTAGGCAGCCCATAGAACTTGTTGTTGGACACCATATTGATGAGACTAGACTTGATCTCGAAGTTGTTGTTGGCGATTGGCTGGTGGCGTGATGCCACTACGGTTGGTGATGTTAGATGGCACATCGGCTGTTCCAATTGTGCGCGCAACGTTAGGCGCGTTGTTTGCATCACCCATCTCTAATTCTGAATCTGAACCCGAAGTTTCTGATGTAGATGAGTCGGATTGACGGTTGGATCTTCTTTCTCTTGAGATAGCTCTTTCGTGTGCTTTGATGTCTGCGAAGAAGAGCAAGCTGTCACTTTGTCGGTGACTTCTTCTTTGCATACACCTAACAAAACGAAAATCACAAGAAAAGAAAACAAATTAGTAACAAGAACTGAAACTTAATCCCAAGTAGTTTCAAAATTCTAATAATTGTTCGAGTTCCTCCCCGGCAACGACGCCAATTTGATAAACGAGATTTTACCCTCGTTAAGTCGAATGCCTTATCGTAGTATATAAGGTGTCAATCCGAATCGGAGCAAACAATGTACTTGAATTTATAAGAAACTAACTTAGTTTAAGTGTAATCAAAAAGGTTGTTGTTGAGTGATTTCGTAACCGAATAGTGAACAAAACGAAAACGCGAATTAAGAGTTTTTAAAAGATTAATTAAAAAGCTAAACAATCAGGTTAAGGTGTTTTAAAGGGTGATTAAACTTTCAGATTTCCAATTGTCTTTTACAGAAATAACTTTAAGGTTTTGAAAACGATTTTAGATCAATCCACTCTCGTGGCAATGATCCTTTTCTCAACAATTAAACTAAAACAATGTCTTGGATAGTTTAATCGTCGAGAAACTTTAAGAACAAATCAATTCTAACCACCAAGTTTATTAACACAGATCTCTCGGTTAAGCTAGGCTTGGTTCTAAGGTAATGGTTCAGGAACCTTTATAATCTCTCGATTCATAAAGTTTCCTAGGTTCAATAATCGAATGGCCAACTCGATTAAGGCTTTAAGGTTGTTACCAAAGACAAAAGTTTTATAATCGATTAAGTTTTAGACAATCATCTATCCTAAATTCAATCAATCCCTTTTTACCCTAACCCAATTGTCTATTTGGAACTACTCACTAAGCATATTGAAATTCAAAGCAATTAGATTCAAAGAAACCATAAACATAAACAAAGACAAGAGAATAAGGGTTCGAGAAAATCTTATTGATGATGAAGATTGCAAAAGGGTGTCAAGAAGCAATCACCAAGGAATCTCCAATGTCAAAGCAAAACAAACGATGGAAAAAAAAACAAAAACTAAAGATAGAATAGTTTGTCTAAACATAGAAAAGCCCTAATATATTAAAAACCAAAGGAAAACCAATTTGGTTTAGGAATTGATTTTCCTTTTTACAAAACAAAACCGAAATCTTATTATTTTCGCAGCCTATATCGGTCGTGAAACCGATACAGGTCGGTCGATACGAGCTGATCGGTATCCTTGCTTTGGCTTCGTTTCCTTCGTATCGGCCAGGCCAAGCCGAGACCACAAGTCGATATAAGTGCTTCGTTTCCTTTTTTCTCTGTACCGGCCACTCCAAACCGGTACAACATGTCGATACGCATCTTCAGGTTCTCCTTCTCTTGTATCGGCCAGGTGTGACCGATATGACTGGTCGATACAAGCTTCGGCAAAAGGCGCTTCTTCCATATCGGCCAAGAGAAACCGATACAACAAGCCGATGCAAGTGTACCCGCTTCTTTTTTTGGCCTAAATTCATCACTTTTCGTCGTTTTAGCGCTCCGAAACCTGAAATACACGAAACAAACCAAAATGCAACCTATATGACACTAAATGCAGCCTAAATGAATTAATTTTAATGCATAAACTAAGGTAAATGTGTAAAATATGCAAGTTATCAACTACACATCAAAATGACCTATGAATGATCTAAGAACATGGTTCATTAGCCTCATGAAAGTGCTAGGTGCATTAGTTAGCCCAAATGGCATTACTAACCATTCATATAACCCTTGTTTTTTTTTTAAATGCAGTTTTCCATTCATCACCCTCCTTCATTCTAATCTGATGATACCCACTTTTCAAATCAACCTTAGAAAAGATGCTAGAACCATGTAATTCATCAAGCATGTCATCTAATCTAGGAATAGGGTGTCGATACTTTACAAGTGATATTGTTGATGGCTCTGCAATCAACACACATTCTCCAGCTCCCATCTTTCTTTGGTACAAGCAAAACTGGAACTGCACATGGACTCATACTCTCACGGATATGACCTTTCTCCATAAGTTCAATGACATGTTGTTGAAGCTCTTTGGTCTCCAATGGATTAGTCCTATAGGTTGGCTTGTTTGGAAGTGAAGTGCCGGGAATTAAATCGATTTGATGCTCTATTCCTATGATTGGTGGCAGTCCTTGTGGAGCTTCTTCTGGAAAAATATCTTTGAACTCCTGCAAAAGAGATTGTATTTTGCTAGGAAGGTCCTGCATTGGTTTGGTTATGTTCAAACATTCCTTGAAAACAAATAGTAAGTGGGGGTAAAGAACTTCCCTCAGGATGAAGCAATAGATTAGCAGGCTATTTGGCTTTTGATTTTGATGTCTCATTATTTTTCTTCAAAGCTTGCTGATCTAGATGAATTTCTTGAGGCGTCAAAGGAGCCAAAACGGTCTTCTTACCCTTGAATTCAAATGAGTATCTGTTTGTGAATCCATCATGAATAATTCTTCTATCAGATTGCCAAGGTCTCCCAAGAAGTATGTGCCCAACATCCATTGGTAATACATCACACAATACTTCATCTTCATATCTCCCAATAGACAATGGTACCTTAACTTGGTGCTTCACTTCTAGCTCCCCCTCGTCATTAAGCCATTGTAACTTATAGGGTATTGGTCTTTTTATGAGTTTCAGACCAAGTTTTTCTACCATGGTTTCACTTGCAGCATTTGTACAACTTCCTCCGTCTATCACTAAGCTACAAACCTTGCCGTGAACCAAACAACGAGTATGAAATATATTTTCTCTTTGCTCATCCCCAACAGCCTTGGTTTGTAGGTTCAATGCTCTTCTTGCAACAAGTAACTCTCCTTGTAGTGGCATTTCCATTCTTTCTTCTTCTTCTAAATCGACAACTCTCCTTCGAATTCCACCTCTCCATTTTCTCTAATGATTATCGCTCGTTTGTTGGTACAAGTGCTGGCGTAATGACCATATCCTTTACATGTGTAGCATTAAATGTCTCGGGCTCTAGAGGTAGTAATTGCTTCTTTTCCTTTCGCACTTTGTTCTTCTATCTTTGGTTTGGAAAAAAAACTTTAGCATCCTTTGGCTTATCATCTCTTTGGTAGCTTAATTTGCTGGACCCATAGCTAGTCTTATAACCCTTTCGTTTGATTTGTTTTTCAAACATGATTGCCTTGTGGAGAAGTTCTTACATCTCCAAGTAATGATCAACTTCTAGTCTGTCAATGATATCTCTGTTCAGCCCTCCCATGAATCTAGCCATTGTTGCTTCTCTATCTTCTTGAATATCAGCTCTTAACATAAGAGTCTCCAACTCCTTGTAATACTCTTCAACAGACCTACTTCCTTGGAACAAGGTTCTAAGTTTGAAATGCAGTTCTCTATGATAATGGCTTGGCACAAATCTCTTCCTCATGATTATCTTCATCTGATTCCATGTCTCAATAGGAAAATCTCATGCTCTTCTTCTTGTAGTAAACAAGTTATCCCACCAACTCAAAGCATAGTCTTTAAACTCGTAGGTGCAAGCTTTAGTTTGTACTATGTGGTGTAGTTTCTACAATTGAAAACAAGTTCAATCTTCTTTTCCCACTCTAGATACTCTTCAGATCAGCAATCCCTCTAAACTCGGAATCTTAAGCTTTAAACCACCAAGAGAGTCATTGGTTTGTGTTTTATCTCCTTTGTCTTGTTGCCTTCTTCTAGATCCACTAGATCGGTTTGAATGGCTGTAGTAACTTTCTGTTGCTGATTGGTTAGCATTCCTTCCGGGTCTAACACCATCTCGAATGTTCAACCATGAAGCTCTCCAGTCTCTGATCCATCAAAGAATTCATACGAGCAGTCAAAGCGTCAAGTAGAAGTTTATTCGCTTCATTGGGCTCGTTGCTTTCATCTTCCATGGTTCCTGATCAAATTCAAACACTAAACAAGTAAAGAGATTCACATAAACACACTATAACAGAAAGCAAAAGAAATTGGTTCAGATTCCAACAGTTTTATCAAGAACCCTAATTTCTTTCTCTTGTAATTTTGTGATTCAAATTAAGTTATCTAGCAATTTAACACTTGTTCTAAGTAGATTCGACCTTTATAGACGTAATTTTAACAAGATTAAAACTAATATGATTTAAGAATCTAAAAAGTCAAATACTACAGAATAAGAAAAACACAACCCCGTTTGATGGAGATCTGCTCTGATACCACATAATACGACCCTAAGCATAAGGATCTCGTCCCTGAATGATTCTCCAATGATTGTGATGATGGTAACACGAAGTGGATTGAATTGATACTTCTAAGAGGTGCGAAAAGACTCTTAGACTATCGAAGATTGCTTGTAGACGCAGAAATGAATTCTGGCCAAGAACAAGACAAACAATGATCAAACAAGATTCAATAGAGAGTTCTTAAGTTTTAGAAAAGTGTTTGATGATATTATTGATAGATTTTCGTCCATATTATAAAGAGAAGGAGGTTGTACATGCACAACTCCTTGGAAAAAGAGAAACTAATAAAAACAGAAACTGCCTTGGAAAAATAATCCAAGACCAAGGTTTAAATTCAAAAACTAAGATAGAAATGGGCCTAAACTTCACCAAGAGGCAAATGTCTAAGTGTTTTGGACAAGCCTCATTAAAAATCATGTTTGGAAAAACCAATGGGACAACCAATGTCTAGGTAGCTTGTATCACAACCAATGTGGTTGGATTAGCATACACTAGACTGCCCTGGATAGTGTAGAGAAGTTGGTGTAGTGCTTGATGAAATATGGCTTGTCTTGATCTAGTCATTGGACCAATTGATACGCTCAAGTCTTTGTTCCTTGTTTCCTCACGTTCAAGCCGCTCCATGGTTCTTTCTTCAGATTCATCTTCCTTTGGTTCAAGCTCCTCCATCTCTTTAGTTCCATTGCTGGTCAAGATCATATCACTTATTTTAGAGTCCTAGAAACCACGTTTTTAGATGTTTCATACGTTCGTTAAACTTGTACAAAGCTCATTGAGGAACTTATAAGCACTTAGGTTGCATGAAACTTGGTTTAGAGTCCTAGAAACGCGTTGTTAGATGTTTCATAAGTCCGTCAAACTTGTACAAAGCTCATTGAGATACTTATAAGCACTCATGTTGCATGAAACTTGGTTTAGAGTCCTAGAAACGCGTTGTTAGATGTTTCATAAATTCGTCAAACTTGTATAAAGCTCATTGAGACACTTATAGGCATTCATGTTGCATGAAACTTGGTTTAGAGTCCTAGAAACGCGTTGTTAGATGTTTCATAAGTTCGTGAAACTCGTACAAAGCTCATTGAGGAACTTATAAGCACTCATGTTGCGTGAAACTTGGTTTAAAATCCTAGAAACGCGTTGTTAGATGTTTCATACGTTCGTAAAACTTGTACAAAGCTCATTGAGGAACTTATAAGCTCTCATTTGCATGAAACTTGGTTTAGAGTCCTAGAAACGCGTTGTTAGATGTATCATACTATCGTCAAACTTGTGCAAAGCTCTTTAAGGAACTTATAAGCTCTCATGTTGCATGAAACTTGGTTTAGAGTCCTAGAAACGAGTTATTAGATGTTTCATAAGTTCGTAAAAATTGTACAAATCTCATTGAGATACTTATAAGCACTCATGTTGCATGAAACTTGGTTTAGAGTCCTAGAAACGCGTTGTTAGATGTTTCATAAGTTCGTCAAACTTGTATAAAGCTCATTGAGACACTTATAGGCATTCATGTTCCATGAAACTTGGTTTAGAGTCCTAGAAACGCGTTGTTAGAAGTTCTTAAGTTCGTGAAACTTGTACAAAGCTCATTGAGGAACTCATTGAGGAAGCACTCATAAGTTTCATGAAACTTGGTTTAGAGTCCGAGAAACACGTTGTTAGATGTTTCATACGTTCGTCAAACTTGTACAAAGCTCATTGAGGAACGTATAAGCTCTCATGTTGCATGAAAGTTGGTTTAGAGTCCTAGAAACTAGTTGTTAGATGTTTCATAAGTTCGTCAAAATTATAAAAAGTTCATAGAGATACTTATAAGCATTCATGTTGCATGAAACTTGGTTTAGGGTTCTAGAAACGCGTTGTTAGATGTTTCATAAGTTCGTGAAACTTGTACAAAGCTCATTGAGGAACTTATAAGCACTCATGTTGCATGAAACTTGGTTTAGAGTCCTAGAAACGCGTTGTTAGATGTTTCATACGTTCGTCAAACTTGTACAAAACTCATTGAGGAACTTATAAGCTCTCATGTTACATGAAACTTGGTTTAGAGTCCTAGAAACGATTTGTTAGATGTTTCATACGTTCGTCAAACTTGTACAAAGCTCATTGAGGATCTTATAAACACTCATCTTGCACGAAACTTGGTTTAGAGTTCTAGAAATGCGTTGTTAGATGTTTCATACGTTCGTCAAACTTGTACAAAGCTTATTGAGGAACTTATAAGCACTCATGTTGCATGAAACTTTGTTTAGAGTCCTAGAAACGCGTTGTTAGATGTTTCATAATTTCGGTAAACTTTTACAAAGCTCATTGAGGAACTTATAAGCACTCATGTTGCATGAAACTTGGTTTAGAGTCCTAGAAACGCGTTGTTAGATGTTTCATACGTTCGTCAAACTTGTACAAAGCTTATTGAGGAACTTATAAGCTCTCATGTCGCATGAAACTTGGTTTAGAGTTCTAGAAACGAGTTGTTAGATGTTTCATAAGTTCGTCAAATTTATACAAAGCTCATTGAGGAACTTATAAGCACTCTTGTTGCCTGAAACTTAGTTTAGAGTCCTAGAAACCGCGTTGTTAGATGTTTCACACGTTCGTCAAACATGTACAAAGCTCATTGAGGAACTTATAAGCACTCATGTTGCATGAAACTTGGTTTAGAGTCCTAGAAACGCGTTGTTAGATGTTTCATACGTTCGACAAACTTGTACAAAGCTAATTGACGAACTTATAAGCTCTCATGTTGTATGAAACATGGGTTAGAGTCCTAGAAACGCGTTGTTAGATGTTTCATAAGTTCGTGAAACTTGTACAAAGCTCATTGATGAACTTATAAGCACTCTTGTTGCATGAAACTTAGTTTAGAGTCCTAGAAACCCGTTATTAGAAGTTTCATAAGTTCGTCAACTTGTACAAAGTTCAATGAGACACTTATAATCACTGATGTTGCATGAAACTTGGTTTAGAGTCCTAGAAACACGTTGTTAGATGTTTCATAGGTTCGTCAAACTTGTATAAAGCTCATTGAGGAACTTATAAGCTCTCATGTTGGATTAAACTTGGTTAAGAGTCCTAGAAACACGTTGTTAGATGTTTCATACGTTCGTCAAACTTATATAATGCTCATTGAGGAACTTATAAGCACTCATGTTGCATGAAACTTGGTTTAGTGTCCTAGAAACGCGTTGTTTGATGTTTCATAAGTTCGTGAAACTTGTACAAAGCTTATTGAGGAACTTATAAGTAAGCAGTCATGTTGCATGAAACTTGGTTTAGAGTTTTAGAAACGCGTTGTTAGATGTTTCATACGTTCGTAAAACTTGTACAAAGCTCATTGAGGAACTTATAAGCTCTCATATTGTGAAACTTGGTTTAGTGTACTAGAAACGCGTTGTTAGATGTTTCATAAGTTCGTCAAACTTGTACAAAGCTCATTGAGATACTTCTAAGCACTCATGTTGCATGAAACTTGGTTTAGAGTCCTAGAAACGCGTTGTTAAATGTTTCATAAGTTTCTCAAACTTGTACAAAGCTCATTGAGACACTTATAAACACTCATGTTCCATGAAACTTGGTTTAGAGTCCTAGAAACGCGTTGTTAGATGTTTCATACGTTTTTCAAACTTGTACAAAGGTCATTGAGGAACTTATAAAAACTCATGTTGCATGAAACTTGGTTTAGAGTCCTAGAAACGCGTTTATAGATGTTTCATAAGTTCGTGAAACTTGTACAAAGCTCATTGAGGAACGTATAAGCACTCATGTTGCATGAAACTTGGTTTAGAGTCCTAGAAACGCGTTGTTAGATGTTTCATACTATCGTCAAACTTGTGCAAAGCTCTTTGAGGAACTTATAAGCTCTCATGTTGCATGAAACTTGGTTTAGAGTCCTAGAAACGCGTTGTTAGATGTTTCATAAGTTCGTCAAACTTGTATAAAGCTCATTGAGTCATTTATAGGCATTCATGTTGCATAAAACTTGGTTTAGATTCCTAGAAACGCGTTGTTAGATGTTTCATAAGTTCGTGAAACTTGTACAAAGCTCATTGAGGAACTTATAAGCACTCATGTTGCATGAAACTTGGTTAAGAGTCTTAGAAACCCGTTGTTAGATGTTTCATACGTTCGACAAACCTGTACAAAGCTCATTGAGGAACTTATAAGCTCTCATGTTACATGAAACTTGGTTTAGAGTCCTAGAAACGAGTTGTTAGTTGTTTGATACGTTCGTCAAACTTGTACAAAGCTCATTGATGAACTTATAAGCACTCATCTTGCATGAAACATGGTTGAGAGTCCTAGAAACGCGTTGTTAGATGTTTCATACGTTCGTCAAACTTATACAAAGATCATTGAGATACTTATAAGCACTCATGTTGCATGAAACTTGGTTTAGAGTCCTAGAAACGCGTTGTTAGATGTTTCATAAGTTTGTCAAACTTGTACAAAGCTCATTGAGACACTTATAAACACTCATGTTCCTTGAAACTTGGTTTAGAGTCCTAGAAACGCGTTGTTAGATGTTCCATACGTTCGTCAAACTTGTACAAAGGTCATTGAGGAACTTATAAGAACTCATGTTGCATGAAACTTGGTTTAGAGTCCTAGAAACGCGTTTATAGATATTTCATAAGTTCGTGAAAATTGTACGAAGCTCATTGAGGAACGTATAAGCACTCATGTTGAATGAAACTTGGTTTAGAGTCCTAGAAACGCGTTGTTAGATAATTCATACTATCGTCAAACTTGTGCAAATCTCTTTGAGGAACTTATAAGCTCTCATGTTGCATGAAACTTGGTTTAGAGTCCTAGAAACGAGTTATTAGATGTTACATAAGTTCGTCAAACTTGTAAAAAGCTCATTGAGATACTTATAAACACTCATGTTGCATCAAACTTGGTTTAGAGTCCAAGAAACGCGTTGTTAGATGTTTCATAAGTTCGTCAAACCTCTATAAAGCTCATTGAGACACTTATAGGCATTCATGTTGCATGAAACTTGGTTTAGAGTCCTAGAAAAGCGTTGTTAGATGTTTCATAAGTTCGTGAAACTTGTACAAAGCTCATTGATGAACTTATAAGCACTCATGTTACATGAAACTTGGTTTAGAGTCCTAGAAACGCGTTGTTAGAAGTTTCATACGTTCGTCAAACTTGTAAAAAGCTCATTGAGACACTTATATACATTCATGTTGCATGAAACTTGGTTTAGAGTCCTAGAAACTCGTTGTTAGATGTTTCATACGTTCGTCAAACTTGTACAAAGGTCATTGAGGAACTTATAAGCACTCATCTTGCAAGAAACTTAGTTTAGAGTCCTAGAAACCCGTTGTTAGATGTTTCATAAGTTCGTCAACTTGTACAAACGTCATTGAGACACTTATAATCACTCATGTTGCATGAAACTTTGTTTAGAGTCCTAGAAACACGTTGTTAGATGTTTCATAAGTTTGTCAAACTTGTATAAAGCTCATTGAGGAACTTATAACCTCTCATGTTAAGAGTCCTAGAAACACGTTGTTAGATGTTTCATACGTTCGTCAAACTTATATAAAGCTCATTGAGGAACTTATAAGCACTCATGTTGCATGAAACTTGGTTTAGTGTCCTAGAAACGCGTTGTTTGATGTTTCATAAGTTCGTGAAACTTGTACAAAGCTTATTGAGGAACTTATAAGCAGTCATGTTGCATGAAACTTGGTTTAGTGTACTAGAAACGCGTTGTTAGATGTTTCATAAGTTCGTCAAACTTGTACAAAGCTCATTGAGATACTTCTAAGCACTCATGTTGCATGAAACTTGGTTTAGAGTCCTAGAAACGCGTTGTTAGATGTTTCATAAGTTTGTCAAACTTGTACAAAGCTCATTGAGACACTTATAAACACTAATGTTCCATGAAACTTGGTTTAGAGTCCTAGAAACGCGTTGTTAGATGCTTCATACGTTCGTCAAACTTGTACAAAGGTCATTGAGGAACTTATAAGAACTCATGTTGTATGAAACTTGGTTTAGAGTCCTAGAGACGCGTTTATAGATGTTTCATAAGTTCGTGAAACTTGTACAAAGCTCATTGAGGAACGTATAAGCACCCATGTTGAATGAAACTTGGTTTAGAGTCCTAGAAACGCGTTGTTAGATGTTTCATACTATCGTCAAACTTGTGCAAAGCTCTTTGAGGAACTTATAAGCTCTCATGTTGCATGAAACTTGGTTTAAAGTCCTAGAAACGAGTTATTAGATGTTTCATAAGTTCGTCAAACTTGTACAAAGCTCATTGAGATACTTATAAGCACTCATGTTGCATGAAACTTGGTTTAGAGTCCTAGAAACGCATTGTTAGATGTTTCATAAGTTCGTCAAACCTCTATAAAGCTCATTGAGACACTTATAGGCATTCATGTTGCATGAAACTTGGTTTAGAGTCCTAGAAACGCGTTGTTAGATGTTTCATAAGTTCGTGAAACTTGTACAAAGCTCATTGAGGAACTTATAAGCACTCATGTTGCATGAAACTTGGTTTAGAGTCCTAGAAACGCGTTGTTAGATGTTTCATACGTTCGTCAAACTTGTACAAAGCTCATTGAGACACTTATATACACTCATGTTTCATGAAACTTGGTTTAGAGTCCTAGAAGCGCGTTGTTAGATGTTTCATAAGTTCGTCAAACTTGTACAAAGCTCATTGACGAACTTATAAGCACTCATGTTGAATGAAACTTGGTTTAGAGTCCTAGAAACGCGTTGTTAGTTGTTTCATACGTTCGTCAAACTTGTACAAAGCTCATTGAGGAACTTATAAGCTCTCATGTTGTATGAAACTTTGTTTAGAGTCTTAGAAACGCGTCGTTAGATGTTTCATAAGTTTGTGAAACTTGTACAAACCTCATTGAGGAACTTATAAGCACTCTTGTTGCATGAAACATAGTTTAGAGTCCAAGAAACACGTTGTTAGATGTTTCATAAGTTCGTCAACTTGTACAAAGTTCATTCAGACACTTATAATCATTCATATTGCATGAAACTTGGTTTAGAGTCCTAGAAACACGTTGTTAGATGTTTCATAAGTTCGTCAAACTTGTATAAAGCTTATTGTGGAACTTATAAGCTCTCATGTTGGATTAAACTTGGTTTAGAGTCCTAGAAACACGTTGTTAGATGATTCATATGTTCGTCAAACTTATATAAAGCTCATTGGGGAACTTACAAGCACTCATGTTACATGAAACTTGGTTTAGTGTCCTAGAAACGCGTTGTTAGATGTTTCATAAGTTCGTGAAACTTGTACAAAGCTCATTGAGGAACTTATAAGCTCTCATGTTGCATGAAACTTGGTTTAGATTCCTAGAAACGCGTTGTTAGATCTTTCATAAGTTCGTGAAACTTGTACAAAGCTCATTGAGGAATTTATAAGAACTCATGTTGCATGAAACTTGGTTAAGAGTCCTAGAAACGCGTTGTTAGATGTTTCATACGTTCGTCAAACCTGTACAAAGCTCATTGAGGAACTTATAAGCTCTCATGTTACATGGCACTTGGTTTAGAGTCCTAGAAACGAGTTGTTAGATGTTTGATACGTTCGTCAAACTTATATAAAGCTCATTGAGGAACTTACAAGCACTCATGTTACATGAAACTTGGTTTAGTGTCCTAGAAACGCGTTGTTAGATGTTTCATAAGTTCGTGAAACTTGTACAAAGCTCATTGAGGAACTTATAAGCTCTCATGTTGCATGAAACTTGGTTTAGATTCCTACAAACGCGTTGTTAGATCTTTCATAAGTTCGTGAAACTTGTACAAAGCTCATTGATGAACTTATAAGCACTCATCTTGCATGAAACATGGTTGAGAGTCCTAGAAACGCGTTGTTAGATGTTTCATACGTTCGTCAAACTTGTACAAAGCTCATTGAGGAACTTATAACCTCTCATGTTGCATGAAACTTGGTTTAGAGTACTAGAAACCCGTTGTTAGATGTTTCATAAGTTCGTCAACTTGTACAAAGTTCATTGAGACACTTATAATCACTCATGTTGCATGAAACTTGGTTTAGAGTCCTAGAAACGCGTTGTTAGATGTTTCATAAGTTTGTCAAACTTGTACAAAGCTCATTGAGACACTTATAAACATTCATGTTCAATGAAACTTGGTTTAGAGTCCTAGAAACGCGTTGTTAGATGTTTCATACGTTCGTCAAACTTGTACAAAGGTCATTGAGGAACTTATAAGAACTCATGTTGCATAAAACTTGGTTTAGAGTCCTAGAAACGTGTTTATAGATATTTCATAAGTTCGTGAAACTTGTACAAAGCTCATTGAGGAACTTATAAGCACTCATGTTGCATGAAACTTGGTGTAGAGTCCTAGAAACGCGTTGTTAGATGTTTCATATCGTCGTCAAACTTGTGCAAAGCTCTTTGAAGAACTTATAAGCACTCATGTTGCATGAAACTTGGTTTAGAGTCCTATAAACGAGTTATTAGATGTTTCATAAGTTCGTCAAACTTGTACAAAGAACATGAGAGATTATAAGTTCCTCAACGAGCTTTGTACAAGTTTGACGAACGTATGAAACATTTAACAACGCGTTTCTACGACTCTAAACTAAGTTTCATGCAACATGAGTGCTTATAAGTTCCTCAATGAGCTTTGTACAAGTTTGAAGAACGTATGAAACATCTAACAACGCGTTTCTAGGACTCTAAACAAAGTTTCATGCAACATGAGTGCTTATAAGTTCCTCAATGATCTTTGTACAAGTTTCACGAACTTATGAAACATCTAACAACGCGTTTCTAGGACTCCAAACCAAGTTTCATGCAACATGAGTGCTTATAAGTTCTTCAATGAGCTTTGTACAAGTTTGACGAACTTATGAAACATCTAACAACGCGTTTCGAGGACTCTAAACCAAGTTTCATGCAACATGAGAGCTTATAAGTTCCTCAATGAGCTTTGTACAAGTTTGACGAACGTATGAAACATTTAACAACGCGTTTCTAGGACTGTAAACCATGTTTCATGCAGCATGAGTGCTTATAAGTTCTTCAATGAGATTTGTACAAGTTTCATGAACTTATGAAACATCAAACAACGCGTTTCTAGAACTCTAAACCAAGTTTCATGCAACATGAGAGATTATAAGTTCCTCAATGAGCTTTGTACAAGTTTGACAAAACGTATGAAACATCTAACAACGCGTTTCTACGACTCTAAACTAAGTTTCATGCAACATGAGTGCTTATAAGTTCTTCAATGAGCTTTGTACAAGTTTCACGAACTTATGAAACATCTAACAACGCGTTTCTAGGACTCTAAACCAAGTTTCATGTAACATGGTAGCTTATAAGTTCCTCAATGAGCTTTGTACAAGTTTGAAGAACGTATGAAACATCTAACATCGCGTTTCTAGAACTCTAAACCAAGTTTCATGCAACATGAATGCTTATAAGTGTCTCAATGAGCTTTGTACAAGATTGACGAACTTATGAAACATCTAACAACGCGTTTCTAGGACTCTAAACCAAGTTTCATGCAACATGAGTACTTATAAGTATGATATGATCTCACCTAGCTTGTCATTCGATGAGGAACCTCATGTAGCTGAACTTGTACCAGAGGAGAGGATTACAAGGTCCAAAGCTAAGGAGCTAGCCAGAAAAGCTCAAGCGATGATCATGGAGGAGGAGCATGGAGGAGCAGCAGCTAGGAGCCTCTACAACATTCTTATCCATACCTCCAAGGAAGACAAGACAAAGAGCTAAGTACTTAAGTGGTTGTTTCTGTACTCTTTTGTCCTTAGTAGAGAAGGTTTTATCCCACCACGGGTTTTCCTATCACTAAGATTTTAACGAGGAAAAACAACTACTTCATCGGGTACTTAGCCATGGCTTGATCTTCGTGTAGGCGAGGCACAACTACCCATTGTTTCTATCTCACAAAGCTCGCCATTCATCCATCCTATCTTGCACTCCGCGTTGTTTTTTCTGTTTATTTTAAAAAAACGTTGTGTTGTTTTCTTTCTTTCCTTTTTTGTTTAAAACAGATAAACCCTAAAGGAAGAAGCAACTTGTGCTCTTCTCCTTTATATATCACGCCACCTTCTTCAATAATGAGTCGTCAAACTTTTATCATCAACTTTTTTGTTAGACTCACCATGATTCTTCATTGAATCCGAAGCACTTACAAGTCATAGTTACTTCCAAGTGATTCTGCGAATCATCCAACAATCCTCTTATTGATTGCTTGAGTTGTCCACCATCCATCTCGCATCTCAATCACCTCCATATCACCCCTGTTCTGTTCTTGAAGTCACCACCATCTACACCATCTTCCCCTATCTGCTTGCCTCTGTTTTCAGTCCATAACCGCAACCACCTTCCATTTAACCACCAATCCGCCTAGAAGAGTCCTTGCCTTTGCCAAAGAGTTGAGATCCTATCCAAGGGCGTATCAAAGTATCTCAATGAGCTTTGTATAAGTTTGACGAACCTATGAACCATCTAACAACTCGTTTCTAGGACTCTAAACCAAGTTTCATGCAACATGAGAGCTTATAAATTCCTCAATGAGCTTTGTACAAGTTTGACGAACGTATGAAACATCTAACAACGTGTTTCTAGGACTCTAAATCAAGTTTCATGCAACATGAGTGCTTATAAGTTCCTCAATGAGGTTTGTACAAGTTTCACGAACTTATGAAACATCTAACAACGCGTTTCTAGGACTCTAAACCAAGTTTCATGCAATATGAGTGCTTATAAGTATCTCAATGAGCTTTGTACAATTTTAACGAACTTATGAAACATCTAACAACTCGTTTCTAGGACTCTAAACCAAGTTTCATGCAACATAAGAGCTTATAAGTATCTCAATGAGCTTTGTACAAGTTTGAAGAACTTATGAAACATCTAACAACGCGATTCTAGCTAGGACTCTAAACCAAGTTTCATGCAACATGAGTGCTTATAAGTATCTAAATGAGGTTTGTACAAGTTTGACGAACTTATGAAACATCTAACAACTCGTTTCTAGGACTCTTAACCAAGTTTCATGCAACATGAGAGCTTATAAGTATCTCAATAAGCTTTGTACAAGTTTGAAGAACTTATGAAACATCTAACATTGCGTTTCTAGGACTCTAAACCATGTTTCATGCAACATGAGAGCTCATAAGTTCCTCAATGAGCTTTGTACAAGTTTGACGAACTTATGAAACATCTAAAAACGCGTTTCTAGGACTCCAAACCAAGTTTCATGCAACATGAGTGCTTATAAGTTCCTCAATGAGCTTTGTACAAGTTTGACGAACTTATGAAACATCTAACAACGCGTTTCTAGGACTCCAATTCAATTTTCACGCCACATGAGTGATTATAAGTGTCTCAATGAGTTTTGTACAAGTTGACGAACTTATGAAACATTTAACAACGCTTTTCTAGTACTCTAAACCATGTTTCATGCAACATGAGTGCTTATAAGTTCCTCAATGAGTTTTGTACAAGTTTCACGAACTTATGAAACATCTAACAACGCGTTTCTAGGACTCTAAACCAAGTTTCATGCAACATGAGTGCTTATAAGTTCCTCAATGAGCTTTGTACAAGTTTGACGAACTTATGAAACATCTTACAACGCGTTTCTAGGACTCTAAACCAAGTTTCATGCAACATGAGAGCTTATAAGTTCCTCAATGAGCTTTGTACAAGTTTGACGAACGTATGAAACATTTAACAACGCGTTTCTAGCACTGTAAACCATGTTTCATGCAACATGAGTGCTTATAAGTTCTTCAATGAGTTTGTACAAGTTTCACGAACTTATGAAACATCGAACAACGTGTTTCTAGAACTCTAAACCAAGTTTCATGAAACATGACAGATTATAAGTTCCTCAATGAGCTTTGTACAAGTTTGAAGAACGTATGAAACATCTAACAACGCGTTTCTACGACTCTAAACTAAGTTTCATGCAACATGAGTGCTTATAAGTTCCTCAATGAGCTTTGTACAAGTTTCATGAACTTATGAAACATCTAACAACGCGTTTCTAGGACTCTAAACCAAGTTTCATGTAACATGGTAGCTTATAAGTGTTGAGACTAATCGTAACCCATAAAGGGCATTAGGTCAACACATTGAAGAGACTAAGGCTTTGCCCGGACATACTTGTTCATCAAGGCAAAGACCTAGCGTGTGATCAAAGAGCAAGTGACCGTTGGAGAGTGCACTACACTTGCTGTCCATACAAGTCACATGTGAAATTAAGCTATCCAAGGCAAAGTCACATGTCAACCTAAGGAAGAGTCACGTGTGGACTTAAGGCAAGTGAGCCTCACTCTCCAAGTCACATGTTGCTCTAATGGCACGGCTAACCAAGGAGATGTGGACATAAGTCACATGTTGCTCTAATGGCGCGGCTAACCAAGGAGATGTGGACAGATTTAGCATCTTCCTAAGATACCATTCTAGGATATTGTTTATATATTATCCTATCCTTGTAAACATTATCATTAACAATTATGAAATAATACATCAAACTCTCTATTCTCTCTCCATACTCTCTCTCTTGTTCTTAATGTTCTTGAGGGAACTCAAGAACACAATCTCTCTAATCTCTCATATAATCTTATATTCTCTTCTTAATTCTAACATGGTATCGAGCATAGCTCTTGAGACTCCATAAAGTAAGTTGCTTCCGCCATTCTTTCTTCTTAAATTACTTATAAACACAAAGATCTAGAGGAGAAAAAGAATGACCAAGATCCGAGTGGTTAAAACCTTTAAGATCTTGGTGAATCAATGCTCCTATTAGGAAGAGAACCATGATCTCTTTGTCTCTTAATGAGTAAAGAGACATGTTGAATCCAAGATCCTTTGAAGAACAATCCAATCAAAACCGAATCATAGTGAGCATAGATCGAAAATCTAGCTACATGATGTTTTTGGTTGAGTTGTTCTTTAAGATCTTTGTTTAGGCCGAAAGTTGTGGATGAGAACCTTTGTTTCCTCACTCTTATGAGTTTAAAAGGGACCTTGATGAATCCAAACCCATCTAACTTAGGCATTAGGAAGTGACCAAGTATTCAAAGCATAAAGCTTGAAACTTGTGAGCTAAAGAGTAAGAGAACTTTGTTCATTGATTCTTTAAGAACAATGGCTTGTTGAATCCAAAACTCTATGTTTTTCTTAACATACAAAGATAAAAGGATGAGATCCATGTTCCCCCATGAGAGAGTGGACATGTTGTATCCAAATGAATATCCAAATCAAAGCGACTCATAAAGTTTGAACTTAAAGTTCTAAAGCTCTATGATTCTTAAGTTTTGTTTGTGAGTGACCCTTCATCTTTGTAAGGCCGAAAGCAAGAGGATGAGAACCATGAATTCTCCACTCTTATGAGTCCAAGGGAACCTTGTTGAATCTAAATCCGACTATGCTTAGGTATTAATAGACAATGAACTAGTTCTTAAAGCTAAAACCTTAGAACTTGTGAGTCAAGAGTATGGGAACCTTGTCTATTGACTCTTATGAGTACAAATGCTTGTTGAATCCAACAAACTCTAAAGGTTTTATTTAGGCAATGATCAAGTTATCAAAGCTAATCACTTTATACTGGTGAGCTAAAGGAAAAGGGAACCTTGTCAATCTCTCTTATGAGATAAATTAACTTGTTGAATCAACAAATCCTTGCTTTATTCTCGGCCATGACCAAGTTAACAATGTAATGATCACTAAAGGATTAAAACTTGTTACTTGTGAGCTTAAAGGGTATGTTCATAGAGCTTTCATAAGCTTTAGTAACTTGGTGAATTCAAAATCCCTTCTTGGTGTTTGTTGTGTCATGAGCATAAGGTTGTTTTGATTTTAAAATGTTTTGACAATGTAGGGATTGAAAAGGAGCATTGACCATGTGTCTTAAAAGTGTGAGAAAGATTTAACAAAATCCTTAGCTTCTAAAATCTCCAAATCAATTAATCCCCAAGTCACTATGCTCATGTTCGGATTTAAAGACTCAAATCACTAGTCCTTGTTTGGTAAAGTGGTTTAAGTCTTATTCTTGTTACACAAAGAGGAGGAACCAAAGATCCGCTTGTGATTAAGAAACGGTCTTAGGGATTCCAAAACTCCTTAGAGGAAAGAGAACCGAGACTCACTAAGTGTTTAAACACATGTTAGCTCGTTGAATCCAATGCTTCCTCGGTCAACATGTGTATAAGAAGAGATACGTGACTTACTAAAGGACTAAGGTCTTTAAAGGTCATGTTGAATCTAATTCTTTAACACATGGAGAAATGATTTATAACTTATGTAATCTAAAACGGATACATAAGTCATAATGATCTAATTAATGGTAAGATCATAAATCGCCTTAAGTGCATCTAAGTTTATGATCCAAGAGGAGTGACTCGCCATGAAGGCATCAAAAGTCACAATGATTCTTTGTGTGTTTAAGGACATGGTCCGTTTTTGAATCTTTAAAAGACATGTCCCATATAAGTCTTATGGCAAGGAGCCAATGTCAAAAGACTCTTGTTGCTAAACCTTGCTTCATGTGTAGGTATTAAGCTATCAAAAGCATTTCATAAGGGAAGTCATAAACTCAATCATAGACTAACCAAAATAAAGGTGCTCTAAGAGTTTAATGACCTTCCCATATGACCATCTACTCAAGAACTTAACCGAAAAAGGGCCATTTCTAAATCCCCTTCTCTCTAATTTGTTTTTAAGATATTGCTTAAGTTATTGAGTGTTCATAAGAGATATTGTTTAAATATATTTAGGCTTAGTTCACTTTTGGCTTAAGTACTCATACATGCTAATCTTAAAAGCTAGAACTTGAACTTGTGATTAGATGCAATATTAATCTCGGGCGTAAGCTCTTCTTCATTGCAATCTTGCCTTGTACTTGCTCTTAGTATTTAAGCATTTGAAATGAGTTTTTTTTAAGTTGCTAATCATGCCGGTAATCATTGTACTTAAAATAAATTTTGCTTTTGTGATGATGTAGGATCATCATACCAAAGGCTATAAGAGATTCACAATGAAGAACCACTAAGCATTGATGGAAACAACAATCGGTTTAAAAGGAAGAGAAGAAAGGAGATACATGAGAATGTCAAAGGAAGTTTCCAAAAGAGAGATGAGAAACCTTCACACTAAGCTTGCCAAGCTGTGAAGAGAAAACCAACAAAGAAGAATCTCATCTTAACCATGAGGGGGGAGAAAAGATCAAGATCATCTTCATGATTAAGATGGAGATTCAAGAAGTCTTCTTGAAGAAAGAAGCATCGGCCAAAGTCCCTAGCAAAGACGAGGTCACTACTCGGCCAAAGTCCCTAGCAAAGATGAGGTCACTACTCGGCCGAAGTCCCTAGCAAAGACGAGGTCACTACTCGGCCAAAGTCCCTAGAAAAGACGAGGTCACTACTCGGCCAAAGTCCCTAGCAAAAACAAGGCCATCATCAACACCAATCTCAATCGGCCAAGTCCCTAGAAAGACAAAGGCCATCACCATCTTCGGTCAAGTCCTTAACAAGACAAAGGCCATCACCAAATCGGCTCAAGTCCTTGGCAAAGACATTGGCCATCAATTGACACTTGACCAAAGTCCCTAGCAAAGACAAGGTCACCAACAATTGGTCAAAGATCTAGCAAGTCATGACCAACTCAATTCATCATACCATCACTCGGTCAAACTCAACAAAGGGAAAGACCCCCATATAACCACCAACACAATGGGCGCTCGGACACCGACGCTCGGACATGGGCGCTCGGACACCGGCGCTCGGGCACCGACGCTCGGACATCGACACGGGCGCCCGGGCATCGTGCGCCTAACAATTCCTCGACCACCGATTCGGCTAGGCACTCTCCAAGAGCAAAGTTGAACAACTTTATCATCAACATTCGACCAAGTTTCTAGCAAGAACAAAGCCGAACCAATCTATCATTTGGTCAAGACTTCTCCAAAGGAACAAGGCCAAACCATCAAGTCTCGGCCATGTATCCATCAAAGGAACCAAGCCGAGTCCAATATTCTTATGGCCATGCATCCATCAAGAGCAAGATCGAAATCCAAATTCATCCTTGTTCCAATTGCACAAAGGAGGAAGCAAAGACTTGAAGAAGAAGCCAAAGCTGAAAACCTAGATGCAACTACAAGGAAAAGACATTCCTCTACGAATTAAAGGTTGTCCCTTAACCTTCTCTTTAAATATACTTAAATAAGAATCATTAGACTAGAAATACATCTTATAATCTTGCTTAGTAGTCTATGATCAATCACTTGTTAAAAGGAATTGCTTAATCTAGAATCAAGATGACTTTAGATCAAGCTTATCCTTTATATATCTAAATTGTCTTTGCTAAGTCTAAATTCACTTGGACCCTTGTAGGTTCAAAGAAGTGATAGACCAAAGACAACAAGGAAGTTCAAAGAAGAAGCAAAGAGAAGGAAAGAAAGTCATCATGTTCGGACCTAAGTCTCACACTCAAGTTTGTGAAGAACAAACCGTGAAGACCAAATCAAAGAATCAAAGAACCTAACACCAAGAAGAAGTGTTGAGTATCCAAAGAACCTCCATTGAAGAATACGGAAAGGAAAACGATCAAAACCGATTCTAGCTTAAGGGGAGCTTCGGCCAAAGTCAAATTACTCGAGGCCAAGATTAGAAGACCCCTAATTGCTAAACTTACACTCTTTTCCCCTTAAACGTGGTTTTATCCCAAGTGGTTTTCCCGTTTAAGGGTTTTAATGAGGTTTGTTTAAGAAATGTCCAATCTTAGCCATTTCATTAGGCTAAGCTTGAGGGGGAGTGTTGATACTAATGGTAACCCATAAAGGGCATTAGGTCAAAACACATTGAAGAGACTAAGGCTTTGCCCAGACATACTTGTTGATCAAGGAAAAGACCTAGCATGTGATCAAAGGCAATGACACAAGCGCTTTAGTTACCGTTGGAAAGAAGGCTCTAGAAGAAAAGAGCAAGTGACCGTTGGAGAGTGCACTACACTTGTTGTCCATACAAGTCACATGTGAAATTAAGCTATCCAAGACAAAGTCACATGTCAACCTAAGGAAGAGTCACATGTGGACTTAAGTCAAGTGAGCCTCACTCTCCAAGTCACATGTTGCTCTAATGGCGCGGCTAACCAAGGAGATGTGGACATAAGTCACATGTTGCTCTAATGGCGCGACTAAAAAAGGAGATGTGGACAGATTTAGCATCTTCCTAAGATACCATTCTAGGATATTGTTTATATATTATCCTATCCTTGTAAACATTATCATTAACACTTATGAAATAATACATCAAACTCTCTATTCTCTCTCCATACTCTCTCTCTTGTTCTTGATGTTCTTGAGGGAACTCAAGAACACAATCTCTCTAATCTCTCATATAATCTTATATTCTCTCTTCTTAATTCTAACAATAAGTTCCTCAATGAGCTTTGTACAAGTTTGAAGAACGTATGAAACATCTAAAAACGCGTTTCTAGGACTCTGAAACAAGTTTCATGCAACATGAGTACTTATAAGTTCCTCAATGAGCTTTGTACAAGTTTCACGAACTTATGAAACATCTAACAACGCGTTTCTAGGACTCTAAACCAAGTTTCATGCAACATGAGTGCTTATAAGTTCCTCAATGAGATTTCTACAAGTTTGACGAACTTATGAAACATCTAACAACGCGTTTCTAGGACTCTAAACCAAGTTTAATGCAACATTAGAGCTTATAAGTTCCTCAATGAGCTTTGTACAAGTTTTACGAACGTATGAAACATTTAACAACGCGTTTCTAGGACTGTAAACCATGTTTCATGCAACATGAGTGCTTATAAGTTCTTCAATGAGATTTGTACAAGTTTCACGAACTTATGAAACATCAAACAACGCGTTTCTAGAACTCTAAACCAAGTTTCATGCAACATGAGAGATTATAAGTTCCTCAATGAGCTTTGTACAAGTTTGACGAACGTATGAAACATCTAACAACGCGTTTCTACGACTCTAAACTAAGTTTCATGCAACATGAGTGCTTATAAGTTCCTCAATGAGCTTTGTACAAGTTTGAAGAACGTATGAAACATCTAACAACGCGTTTCTAGGACTCTAAACCAAGTTTCATGCAACATGAGTGCTCATAAGTTCCTCAATGAGCTTTGTACAAGTTTCACGAACTTATGAAACATCTAACAACGCGTTTCTAGGACTCTAAACCAAGTTTCATGCAACATGAGTGCTTATAAGTTCCTCAATGAGCTTTGTACAAGTTTGACGAACTTATGAAACATCTAACAACGCGTTTCTAGGACTCTAAACCAAGTTTCATGCAACATGAGAGCTTATAAGTTCCTCAATGAGCTTTGTACAAGTTTGACGAACGTATGAAACATTTAACAACGCGTTTCTAGGAATGTAAACCATGTTTCATGCAACATGAGTGCTTATAAGTTCTTCAATGAGATTTGTACAAGTTTCACGAACTTATGAAACATCAAACAACACGTTTCTAGAACTCTAAACCAAGTTTCATGCAACATGAGAGATTATAAGTTCCTTAATGAGCTTTGTACAAGTTTGACGAACGTATGAAACATCTAACAACGCGTTTCTACGACTCTAAACTAAGTTTCATGCAACATGAGTGCTTATTAGTTCGTCAATAAGCTTTGTACAAGTTTCACGAACTTATGAAACATCTAACAACGCGTTTCTAGGACTCTAAACCAAGTTTCATGTAACATGGTAGCTTATAAGTTCATCAATGAGCTTTGTACAAATTTGAAGAACATATGAAACATCTAACATCGCGTTTCTAGAACTCTAAACCAAGTTTCATGCAACATGAATGCTTATAAGTGTCTCAATGAGCGTTGTACAAGATTGACGAACTTATGAAACATCTAACAACGCGTTTCTAGGACTCTAAACCAAGTTTCATGCAACATGAATGCTTATAAGTATCTCAATGAGCTTTGTATAAGTTTGACGAACTTATGAAACATCTAACAACTTGTTTCTAGGAATCTAAACCAAGTTTCATGCAACTTGAGAGCTTATAAGTTCCTGAATGAGCTTTGTACAAGTTTGACGAACGTATGAAACATCTAACAACGTGTTTCTAGGACTCTAAACCAAGTTTCATGCAACATGAGTGCTTATAAGTTCCTCAATGAGTTTTGTACAAGTTTCACGAACTTATGAAACATCTAACAACGCGTTTCTAGGACTCTAAACCAAGTTTCATGCAACATGAGTGCTTATTAGTATCTCAATGATCTTTGTACAATTTTAACGAACTTATGAAACATCTAACAACTCGTTTCTAGGACTCTAAACCAAGTTTCACGCAACATGAGAGCTTATAAGTATCTCAATGAGCTTTGTACAAGTTTGAAGAACTTATGAAACATCTAACAACGCGTTTCTAGGACTCTAAACCAAGTTTCATGCAACACGAGTGCTTATAAGTATCTCAATGAGCTTTGTACAAGTTTGACGAACTTATGAAACATCTAACAACTCGTTTCTAGGACTCTTAACTAAGTTTCATGCAACATGAGAGCTTATAAGTATCTCAATTAGCTTTGTACAAGTTTGAAGAACTTATGAAACATCTAACAACGCGTTTCTAGGACTCTAAACCAAGTTTCATGCAACATTAGAGCTCATAAGTTCCTCAATGAGCTTTGTACAAGTTTGACAAACTTATGAAACATCTAAACACGTGTTTCTAGGACTCCAAACCAAGTTTCATGCAACATGAGTGCTTATAAGTTCCTCAATGAGCTTTGTACAAGTTTGACGAACTTATGAAACATCTAACAACGCGTTTCTAGGACTCCAATCCAATTTTCATGCAACATGAGTGATTATAAGTGTCTCAATGAGCTTTGTACAAGTTGACGAACTTATGAAACATTTAACAACGCTTTTCTAGTACTCTAAACCATGTTTCATGCAACATGAGTGCTTATAAGTTCCTCAATGAGCTTTGTACAAGTTTCACGAACTTATGAAACATCTAACAACGCGTTTCTAGGACTCTAAACCAAGTTTCATGCAACATGAGTGCTTATAAGTTCCTCAATGAGCTTTGTACAAGTTTGACGAACTTATGAAACATCTAACAACGCGTTTCTAGGACTCTAAACCAAGTTTCATGCAACATGAGAGCTTATAAGTTCTTCAATGAGCTTTGTACAAGTTTGACGACCGTATGAAACATTTACCAACGCGTTTCTAGGACTGTAAACCATGTTTCATGCAACATGAGTGCTTATAAGTTCTTCAATGAGTTTGTACAAGTTTCACAAACTTATGAAACATCAAACAACGTGTTTCTAGAACTCTAAACTAAGTTTCATGCAACATGAGAGATTATAAGTTCCTCAATGAGCTTTGTACAAGTTTCACGAACTTATGAAACATCTAACAACGCGTTTCAAGGACTCTAAACCAAGTTTCATGTAACATGGTAGCTTATAAGTTCCTCAATGAGCTTTGTACAAGTTTGAAGAACGTATGAAACATCCAACAACGCGTTTCTAGGACTCTGAAACAAGTTTCATGCAACATGAGTACTTATAAGTTCCTCAATGAGCTTTGTACAAGTTTCACGAACTTATGAAACATCTAACAACGCGTTTCTAGGACTCTAAACCAAGTTTCATGCAACATGAGTGCTTATAAGTTCCTCAATGAGCTTTCTACAAGTTTGACGAACTTATGAAACATCTAACAACGCTTTTCTAGGACTCTAAACCAAGTTTCATGCAACATTAGAGCTTATAAGTTCCTCAATGAGCTTTGTACAAGTTTGACGAACGTATGAAACATTTAACAACGCGTGTCAAGGACTGTAAACCATGTTTCATGCAACATGAGTGCTTATAAGTTCTTCAATGAGATTTGTACAAGATTCACGAACTTATGAAACATCAAACAACGCGTGTCTAGAACTCTAAGCCAAGTTTCATGCAACATGAGAGATTATAAGTTCCTCAATGAGCTTTGTACAAGTTTGACGAACGTATGAAACATCTAACAACGCGTTTCTACGACTCCAAACTAAGTTTCATGCAACATGAGTGCTTATAAGTTCCTCAATGAGCTTTGTACAAGTTTGAAGAACGTATGAAACATCTAACAACGCGTTTCTAGGACTCTAAACAAATTTTCATGCAACATGAGTGCTTATAAGTTCCTCAATGAGCTTTGTACAAGTTTCACGAACTTATGAAACACCTAACAACGCGTTTCTAAGACTCTAAACCAAGTTTCATGCAACATGAGTGCTTATAAGTTCCTCAATGAGCTATGTACAAGTTTGACGAACTTATGAAACATCTAAAAACGCGTTTCTAGGACTCTAAACCAAGTTTCATGCAACATGAAGAGCTTATAAGTTCCTCAATGAGCTTTGTACAAGTTTGACGAACGTATGAAACATTTAACAACGTGTTTCTAGGACTGTAAACCATGTTTCATGCAACATGAGTGCTTATAAGTTCTTCAATGAGATTTGTACAAGTTTCACGAACGTATGAAACATCAAACAACGCGTTTCTAGAACTCTAAACCAAGTTTCATGCAACATGAGAGATTATAAGTTCCTCAATGAGCTTTGTACAAGTTTGACGAACGTATGAAACATCTAACAAAGCGTTTCTACGACTCTAAACTAAGTTTCATGCAACATGAATGCTTATAAGTTCCTCAATGAGCTTTGTACAAGTTTCACTAATTTATGAAACATCTAACAACGCGTTTCTAGGACTGTAAACCAAGTTTCATGTAACATGGTAGCTTGTAAGTTCCTCAATGAACTTTGTACAAGTTTGAAGAACGTATGAAACATCTAACATCGCGTTTCTAGTACTCTAAACCAAGTTTCATGCAACATGAGTGCTTATAAGTTCCCCAATGAGCTTTGTACAAGTTTCACGAACTTATGAAACATCTAACAACGCGTTTCTAGGACTCTAAACCAAGTTTCATGCAACATGAGTTCTTATAATTTCCTCAATGAGCTTAGTACAAGTTTCACGAACTTATCAAACATCTAACAACGTGTTTCTAGGACTCTAAACCAAGTTTCATGCAACATGAGTGCTTATAAGTTCCTCAATGAGCTTTGTTCAAGTTTGACTAACTTATGAAACATCTAACTACGCGTTTCTAGGACTCTAAACCAAGTTTCATGCAACATGAGATCTTATAAGTTCATCAATGAGCTTTGTACAAGTTTGACGAACGTATGAAACATTTAACAACGCGTTTCTAGGACTGTAAACCATGTTTCATGCAACATGAGTGCTTATAAGTTCTTCAATGAGATTTGTACAAGTTTCACGAACTTATGAAACATCAAACAACGCGTTTCTAGAACTCTAAACCAAGTTTCATGCAACATGAGAGATTATAAGTTCCTCAATGAGGTTTGTACAAGTTTTACGAACGTATGAAACATCTAACAACGCGTTCCTACGACTCTAAACCGGAGTCTTTTTGTGCGAAAGCGGAGATCTCGTTTCGCAGCTTTGATGTCCTCACCACCGAGAAGAACTTTGTGAGAAAAGCCGTCTTACTTGCCTCCCAAGTCTGTATGGTGTCCTTCACAAGGTTTTTCTGCCATATGTGTGCTTTGTCCCCGAGTGAGAAGGGGAACAAGCGCAGCTTAAACATGTCCTCATTGACACCATTGATCTTCACCGTGTCGCATAGCATGTCAAATTGGTGAAGGTGATCAATGGGGTCTTCACTAGGCAGCCCATAGAACTTGTTGCTGGACACCATGTTAATGAGACTAGACTTGATCTCAAAGTTGTTGTTGGCGATGGCTGGTGGTGTGATGCCACTACGGTTGGTGATGTTTGATGGCACATCCGCTGTACCAATGGTGCGTGCAACGTTAGGTGCATTGTTTGCATCACCCATCTCGAACTCTGAATCTGAACCCGAAGTGTCTGATATGGATGAGTCGGAGTGAAGGCTGGTTCTTTTTTCTCGTGAGATAGCTATTTCGTGTGCTTTGATGTCTGCGAAGAAGAGCAAGCTGTCACTTTGTCGGTGACTTCTTCTTTGCATACACCTGGCAAAACGAAAATCACAAGAAAAGAAAACAAGTTAGTAACGAAACTGAAACTTAATCCCAAGTAGTTTCAAAATTCCAATAATTGTTCGAATTCCTGAATCGGCAACGGCGCCAATTTGATAAACGAGATTTTACCCCGTTTAATCTAATATCTTATCGTAGTACTTAAGATGTCAAACCAAATCAGGAGCAAACAATTTATTTGAATTTGTAAGAAACGGACTTAGTTTAAGCGTGATCAAAGATTGTTGGTTGTGTGATTTTGTAACCGAAAATTAAATAAAACGAAAACGAGAATTAAAAGTTTCGAAAGATTTATAAAAAGCTAAACAATCAGGTTAAGGTGTTTTAAATGGTGATTAAACTTTCGGATTTCAAATTGTCTTTTACAAAAATAACTTTAAGGTTTTGAAAACGATTTTAGATCAATCCACTCTCGTGGCAATGATCCTTTTCTCAACAATTAAACTAAAACAATGTCTTGGATACTTTATTCGTCGAGAAACTTTAAGGACAAATCAATTATAACCACCAAGCTTATTAACACAGATCTCTCGGTTAAGCTAGGCTTGGTTCTAAGGTAATTGTTCAGGAAGCTTTATAATCTCTCGATTCATAAAGTTTCCTGGGATCGATAATCGAATGGCCAACTCGATTAAAGCTTTAAGGCTGTTACCAAAGACTAACGTTTTATAATCAATTAAGTTTTAGACAATTATCTATCCTAGATTCAATCAAACCCTTTTACCCTAACCCAATTGTCTATTTGGAACTACTCACAAATCATATTGAAATTCATCACAATTTGATTCAAGGAAACCATAAGCATAAACAAAAGCAAAGAGAAATAAGGGTAAAGAAATCTCTTATTGATGATGATGATGAAGATTACAAGGAGGCCAAGACAAAAACACCAAGAATCTCCCAAGTCCAAAAGCTAAAAGAAAAGTAACGATGATCCACTCCAAAAACAAGATAGGAGGCTGTCAAAAACAGTCCAACCCTAATATAAAACCAAACCAAAATCAAAATAAAGGAAACCAAAATTGGTTTAATTGGTTTTCCTTTTTACATATTAAAAACCGAATTCTTTGTAAAGTTTCGCAGCCTGTATCGGTCATAGCAAACCGATACAGGCTGGCCGATATGCGCTTCGGTAGTCTTCCTTCAGCTCAGCTTTCTTCGTATCGGCCAGGCTAAGCCGATACAACAAGTCGATATGTGTCTTCGGGTCTTTTCCTCTTGTATCGGCCACTCCAAACCGATATGGTTGGCCGATACAAGCTTCGGCGAACTTTCTGTTTTCTATATCGGCCAGTAGAAACCGATATGGTTGACCGATACAAGCTTCTGCAAACTTTATATCTTCTATATCGGCCAACAGAAACCGATACAACATGCCGATGCAAGTGTATCCGCTTCTTTTTGGCTTAAATTCATCACTTTCGCCGTCTTTATGCTCCAAAACCTGAAATACACGAAACAAACCAAAATGCAACCTATATGACACTAAATGCAACCTAAATGAATGAATTCTAATGCATAAACTAAGGTAAAATGTGTAAAATATGCAAGTTATCAACTCCCCCAAACTTATCCTTTGCTTGTCCTCAAGTAAGAGAATTTCGCATCAAAGTTTAGGAAGGTGTGGAGGCGGGGACCTCAGAACCAAAAGCAACACGGAAGTGCGATGAACAAGTATCCTAAACATAGTACCCTCTCGCAACCGAACTAGTTCTACTTATTTCTATCTACCTTAACTCCGTCTAAATCCGCTATTATTACCAAGAGTATGTGATCCACTTATCTAGTCTAAACACCTTTCACATTCAATTAAATACAATCAAGCATGAAACATGATTAAAAATTTCCAAGAGTTTTTCTATTTGTCTAGGTAAGAACGGGATTTCGAATCAAACGAGGAGGCTAACACTCAGGCATGTGGTTAGTTGTAGCGCGGTTTCTCTCGGGGAGCGAAAGGGTTAAGCAAAATCGGGAAAGACAAGGAGTAATGCAAATCCGGACATCCATCCCTATACAACTCTAATCTCTAACCCATCCTTTCATTCTCTACACACTTAAGCATTCAAACACCGAGTTTTTTCTTAACTACCTTAGGGGTTTTATTTGGCTAACTTTCTCTTTTTTTTTTTTTTTTTTTTTTTTTTTTTTCTGTTTTTTTTTTTTTTTTTTTTTTTCTTAGCCATTCTTTACCCCTAGGCGTTTTACAATTTAACTCGTGTTTATTTTCTGAAAATACGTTTTAGTTCAAAGATGTGTTTCCCGTTATCCCGTCTACAAACTAGCGTATGATAACCTAGCCAAATGGATGTCCTTCCTTGTCGCTCCCTATACTTTCAAGTTTTTGCGAAACCAAACAATCACTAAATGAAAAGAGTTCTCACAAGTGTTTGGGTTTATGCGTAGGGGGTGAGAGGGGAATCATCCTTATAATGAGAATGACCGGATTGCGCTTAAGGTGTATCGGTTTAGGAAGCCGCAATCCGTAGAAATCAAAAAGCCATAGAAATTCTCTTGAAAACCATCAATCATGCTTATTAAAAATCAGGTTTAAGTTCAAATAATTTTCTGAAGGTGATTTAGAACTACCATGCTTCATAACCATACAATTGGATTTTTAAACATCAATGTCTAGAGTTGCGGTTTTAAGATTTTCAGCGAGTTCTAATTCGTTTACGGAAGATACTACACCTAAGATACTGTTCAAAACACTAAGTGCGTCGCTTTACAAGGTTAACATCATCATAGATCCCCTATTCAAATGCTCTAAATGCCATGAACTAATCCTATATGCAGATTTTTTTTTTTGTGTTTTGTGTTTTTTTTTTTTTTTTTTTATGTGGATGCTAAGTAAAACTAAAATGCGTGATGATAATGTGACTACTCCCCCAAACTTAATTCACACGGTCTCCGTGTGAAACAAGTGTCGAAGGAGGTTCCTAAATGCATAACAACCTAAAAACTACATGCAATGAATGTGAAAAAGCATATGTACAAGGGTGGAGGGTTACCTCAATAGTAGTAGCTATCCGGGGCGTCGTCTTCTCCATCAGAGGAGAATGTGGGGGACTCGTTGTCCGAGAGAGCTACCGATGGGCGTCGGACGGTGCATCTTCGTCTCCTAGGTGCAGGTGCGTCTACCTGCGGATCACGCACTACCAGCTGCCTGTCTTGGCTCGAACTGCAGCTCGCGCAAGACAAACCTCTCTTGATGGTCTTCTTCAAAGACCTGACCTCGCGCACCAATTTCCTAATGGTGCGGTCTTGGAAGAGGTTCCATCGGTCCATCCTCTGTATGTCCATGTACATGTCCTGCAACGGACCGGGCTGCCTAGGCGCGGAGGAGGGGGCTGGATAATATCGCTCGGGACCGTGGATGGGCATCGCGGTAGAGCTGGGCTCGTAGCTACTCCGTCCAGCTGGCCTTTGGGTTCTCCTCTGAGCGCGTACTGAGGACAACGGGGCTGCAATGACGTCGTGGAAGTTATGCCAGTTAAGATCGAAGTGTATTGCGCCGGTTCCGTCGAAGCTCGTGGCTGCGTGGTTGGGGAGAAGGACGATTCGTTGGACGTCGTTTTTCTTGAACGAATACCCATACTTACCCTCGTATTCTCCGACGATCATAAGCTGCTTAGCCAAGTAAGGCATATCCATGAGGGTCGGATGCTCTGCCTTACCCAATAAGGGTATGCGCCACCGCTTTAGAAAGGGCGTAATCCATCCGCCTATGCTCAGCTTCGGTGTGGCTTCGGTGCGAGTCCAAGCCCAACGCTTTAGATCCAATAGGCCGTTGATGAATAGCCTTAGCACGCTCGGATAGTGCTCTTCCGTTGTAGGGAACAAGCTCGGATCGCGGCGTGATCGTCGAAGTATCGGTGCCAAGCCCTGTTGCAGATATATCATCTCGTTGTTGTTCACCTGCCCTGCCTCGCGTCTAGGAAAGAGTATGTGCGAAAGCAGTTTCTGCACGTACCTTATCGCTTGATGGCGGATCATTGAGCTCTTCGATCTCCCGGGTTGGTAGGCTCCGTTGGCGATGAAGTTCCAAAGTTGCGCGCTCTCTCCCGGTTGGTTACTGAGCTCGGCCTGACCGTCTCCCGGCATGCCGAGAATCCTTGCCCAGACTTCGAGCGGTCCGCCGTAGGTTTGCCCGTCGTTTCCCTTGAAGGTGCATGTGATTCCTAGGCTGGTGAATTCGAGGGATAGGGTGGCTAGAAACTGACACGTTTCCTCCTTGTATGCGATGTTCTCTTTACCTAAGACCCATTCTAGCCTCATGTTGCGCAAAATCTCTTTTACCTCGTCGTAGATACCCAATTTCTTGAGTGTATCCGGATCCGGGAATCGCGACGGAACGAATGGTATCTCCATTAGCGCATCATAGAGTTCTCGGGGCGACGGTTCTTTCTTTGGGTCGCGTTCGAGAGGCGTTCCGTTTGCCCTCGGTGGGAACGTGAAACCTCGCGGAGCCGGCGCTAACTCTTCCTCGTCGTAGGAATCGTATACGTAGTCGTAGTCTTCCCCTTCTCTCACGACTGCGGGTGCATTAACTTCTCTCACGACTGCGGGTTCATCACGCTTCTTTTTCGCGTTGCTCTTTCGCGATTTGCTCTTTCGCGGCTCCTCCCTCGGTTCCTCTCTTGGTTCCTCTCTTGGTTCCTCTCTTGGAACCTCATCGGTGGGTTCCCTAATCACCACCGACCCCGACCTCGTCCTTCTTCTCGGTGGTTCTTCCTCTATTGCCTTGCCTTTCCCTTTTTCAGCCCTTGATGCTCTCTTAGGACCCATTGGCTATTATGGTGAATTTGGGCGTTTTTGGAGAAGGCTCAGATCGTTTGAATGGTTGAGATGACCTGAAAGAGAAGGAGGAGACAAAGAGAATGAGCCAAAAATCGAGTTGATTTCGACAACAAACGAAGGAGATATCAAGTTTTTAAAATTCGCAACAATGGTGGAACAAGAGGGGGGCGATATCGGTTGTGTTGATTTAAGAGAAAAACCCTAGGATTATATTTATACTCGACCGATATTAACAAAAATTTAGCGCGTATCGGTTACATGGCCGATACAGTTTAACCGATACGATACCGTATCGGGTTTTCCGTATCGGCGTGTAGTCGAGGTTGGCCTATTTTGCGTTGTATCGGTCACAGCGGACCGATACAACATGCCGATACTAGTGTTTCCTCTTTCTGTTTTCCTTGTATCGGTCCCAGCAGAACGATACAACATCCCGATATGAATGTCTCCAATTCTCTTTCCCTTGTATCGGTCCCAGCAGACCGATACAGCATCCCGATGCTGAACTCCGTGAGGTTTTTCCCTTTATATCGGTCCCAGCAGACCGATACGTCTAGTCGATACCGGCCAAAGCTTGCCGATATGGCTGGCCGATACGTAGCTCCTGGTTATTTCTCCTCGTTTTTCACCTGGAAAACACTACTAAGTAACCAAAGAAGATGATTAGAACTATGAATATGAGAATGCTAAATTAAAAACAAAGATTATGTACAAGGATAGACATGGGACTTCCTCCCAAGTGAGCTCGTTTATAGTCACGTAGCTTGACTTTACCCCTTTGTTTAAGCGACGTTGGGGTCCGAAAGAGACAATGAGTCTCCTCCGGTGGCAGCTTCGTTTGCGAAGTACGGTTTGAGTCTTTGACCGTTTACTGCAAACTCCCCTCCGTGCTTGTCCCAAAGAACCACAACTCCGAGTGGTTTCACCTCCTTGATCTTAAAAGGGCCGGACCAACGGGATTTCAGCTTTCCCGGGAATAGTTTAAGCCGCGAGTTGAATAGCAGCACCAAGTCGTTCACCTTGAACTCCTTCTTGATGATCTTCTTGTCGTGGAAGGCTTTGGTCCGCTCTTTGTAGATCCTCGAGCTCTCATAGGCGTGTTGGCGTATTTCGTCCATTCCTCGAGCTGAAACTCCCTCTTCTCTTTCGTCGTTTTCAGGTCGAAGTTGAGTAGCTTAATTGCCCAGCTGGCCTTGTACTCGATCTCTACCGGGAGGTGGCAGGCTTTACCATACAGCAAGTTGAAGGGCGTTGTCCCCAATGGCGTTTTAAACGCTGTCCTGTACGCCCAAAGAGCGTCGTCTAGTTTAACGGACCAATCTTTCCTCGTTACACCGACCGTCTTCTCGAGAATCGCCTTGATTTGTCGGTTAGATACCTCTACTTGGCCGCTGGTCTGTGGGTGGTAGGGTGTTGCAACCTTGTGCTTGACACCGTGTTTCTTGAGAAGGCTCTCGAAGATCTTGTTGATGAAGTGGGAACCTCCGTCACTAATGACAACCCTGGGAACTCCGAATCGAGGGAAGATTATCGTCTTAAAAAGACTAACAACGGCTTTTGAGTCGCTCGTTGTGCAAGCTACAGCTTCTACCCACTTGGAGACATAGTCTACCGCCACAAGAATGTACTTCTTGCCATACGATGATGGGAAAGGCCCCATGAAGTCTATACCCCACACATCAAAAACCTCAACTTCCATAATAGGGTTTTGTGGCATCTCGTTCCGCCGGCCTATATTGCCCTTCCTTTGGCAAGGATCGCAGCGTTGAACAAACTCGTGAGCATCTTTAAACATCGTGGGCCACCAAAAACCAGCTTTTAAAACCTTGGAGACCGTCTTAAAGCTCGCGAAATGTCCCCCATAGGCTGAACCGTGGCAATGAGTAAGAATGCCGTTCACCTCTTCATCCGCTACACACCTCCGATATAATCCATCTTTGCACAAGGTGTAGAGGTAAGGTTCGTCCCAATAGAATCGTTTCAAGTCGTGGAAGAATTTCTTCTTTTGATGACGCTCCAAGTAGTGCGGTTCCTCTCCCGTGACCAAGTAGTTCACGATATCTGCGTACCACGGCTCCTTCTCTATAGCAAAGAGTTCCTCAATCTCGTGCCCTTGCTCTCCCCGAACTTTCGTAGCATGACCGTCATTAGCTGCTCCTCGGGGAATGAGTCGTCGATGGGCAGTAGGTCGTCTACGCGCAGCCGCGACAAGTGATCCGCGACTCCATTCTCGATGCCCTTCTTATCTTTGATTTCCAAGTCAAACTCTTGGAGCAGCAAAATCCACCGTAGCAGCCGCGGTTTCGCATCTTTCTTTGCGAGCAAATGTCTCAATGCTGCGTGATCGGTGTAGACTATCACCCTTGAGCCAACCAAGTATGACCTAAACTTCTCGAAAGCAAACACGATGGCTAGGAGTTCTTTTTCTGTGGTTGCATACTTTGACTGCGCACCGTCCATCGTCTTACTAGCGTAGTAAATGACGTGGAGCTTCTTCTCCTTTCTTTGTCCCAACACCGCACCAACGGCGTAGTCACTAGCATCACACATGATCTCAAAGGATAGATCCCAATCCGGTGGCTGCACAATAGGAGCGCTAATCAACTCTTGCTTGATTTTGTGGAAGGCGCTTAGACATTCCTCGTCGAACACAAAATCAACGTCCTTGCATAGCAATCTCGTCGCCGGTCTAGCTATCTTCGAGAAGTCCTTGATGAACCTCTTGTAGAAACCCGCGTGACCGAGAAAACTCCGGGAAAACGACCTATTTCCCCACGAGAACTATGATATAGTATCAGATTCACACTATTCTTTGACCCCATCCTAAGTACCCATAATTTTACTATATCGTACCAATTACCCACACTAACTATCATACAGTCTATTTCCCTCTTTATCAAAGTTTAAATATCTCGATTCCCCACCGGTCGGGTTACTGTTGGTTTAAAATTGGTTTACTGTTTTATAAACCGTGTTTATTAATTTTTAACCGATTAAACCAATCCCGATTAAACCCACTAAACCTAACCTCTCTCACCCACCCGATTAATCATCTAAACTTAAAGAAGGAAAAAAAAAACCCAGCCCACTAACGTCTCTTCACCTTCATCATCAACATCGTTATCTCCGTCTTCTTCCTTCAAATCAAAACCACCGTCTCACTTCTCCTTCACCGTCAGATATCCGGCGAATCTCCGGCGATTTCGATGTTCATCATCTCCCAAATCAAACGACGTCGTGGAGCTTCCTATCTTCCCTCTCCCACTAGTTCTCTTCCCAGGAGCGATCCTCCCTCTCCGCATCTTCGAGTTCCGTTACGTAATCATGATGCACACTCTCCTCCACCACCAATTAGATCTCTGAAGTAGAAGATCGATGAAGAAAGTGATTCGAATATCGAATCGATTAAACGGTAAGACGGCGGTGACGGCGGCGGAGAAAGAGACGGCGGCGGCGAGGCAGGATCTGAGGAGGGATCAATTTCCGACGCCGTTTTTGTTTTTCGTAGGAAGCACATTCGAAGGAGCTCCTAGAGAGCAACAAGCTTTGCTTGAGCTTGAAGATACAGCGGCGAGGTTAAAGGGAGAAAGAGATACTCTTAGGAATACGCTTAATTATTTGACGGCTGCTTCTGTTGTTAAAGATGTGTTTCTTTCATCGTCTTCTTATTCGTCTTCTTAAGTGATTGATACCTAAAATGGTAACATTTACAAAGAAACTCTGGAAAATCTCTTCTTTTTATATTTCGATTTGGGGAAAAATTTTTGGGTTTTGATCTTTAAATCAAAAAATCCGGGTACAGGTTTCGGGTTATCGGGTCGGGTTTTGGGTTGATGGATCGGGTTACAATTTCGGTTTGAGAGAAGAGTAACTGGTTTATCACTTGGTTTTATTCAAACCGAACATAACCAACACGGATGGGGAAATAGACTGTATGATAGTTAGTGTGGGTAATTGGTACGACATAGTAAAATTATGGGTATTTAGGATGGGGTCAAAGAATGGTGTGAATCTGATACTATATCATAGTTCTCGTGGGGAAATAGATCGTTTTCCCGAAAACTCCTTATGCTTTTTACTGAATTTGGAGCTCCGAGGTTGGCCATAACGTCGATCTTTGCCTTATCAACCTCAATACCTTTTTCTGAAATCCGATGATCCAAAACGATACCATCTCTCACCATGAAGTGGCACTTCTCCCAATTAAGCACCAAGTGGCATTCCTCGCACCTTTTAAGCACCCTGCAAAGATTAGACAAACACGAGGCAAACGAAGAACCGTAGACAGAAAAATCATCCATAAAAACCTCAACAATGTTTTCGATTAAATCTGAAAATATGGACATCATGCATCGTTGGAACGTCGCGGGTGCATTACACAACCCAAATGGCATTCTACGATAAGAAAACGTACCATAGAGACATGTAAAGGTGGTTTTCTCTTGGTCTTGGGGGTGGATGGGTATTGGGAAAAATCCGGAATACCCATCGAGAAAACAATAGTATGGATGGTTGGCTAAGCGTTCAAGCATTTGGTCAATGAAGGGCAGGGGGAAATGGTCTTTTCGAGTTGCAGCGTTTAGCTTTCGATAATCGATGCAAACTCTATGACCCGTGATTATTCTAGTTGGGATTAATTCGTTTTTATCGTTTTTAACCACGGTAATTCCACCCTTTTTTGGTACTACATGAACGGGAGAGATCCAATTGCTATCGGATATTGGGAAAATTATCCCCGCATCCAATAGCTTGATTATCTCTTTCTTAACAACTTCTTTGAGGTTTGGGTTCAGCCGACGTTGGTGTTCTATTGAGGACATAGATTCGTTCTCTAGATGTATCCGGTGCATGCACAAAGAGGGTGATATCCCTTTGATATCATCCAGAGAATAACCTATTGCCTTCCTAAATTTTTTAAGCTCATGAGTTAAAGTTTTAACCTCATCGTCGCTAAGCGCAGCGTTGATAATTATCGGGTAGGTGGAGTTAGGCCCCAAGAAAACGTATCTTAGCCCGTTGGGAAGGGGTTTTAACTCTACCTTTGGCGCTTTAAGTTCGCTCCAATCGTCGTCATCGCTAGCCTTACCATTGCTAGCATCGTTGTCCGTCGTCATGGCCTTGGCATCGTATGTAACCGCCTCGGGCAAGACAAGAAACTCGGCTTCCACATCGATGGGGTGGGAGTCGATTCTTTCTCGGACTGCCATCACGTCTTCTCTCATTGTTCGGCCTCCTTCTTCTAAGGTGGTCATGGCAAGCTGAAGCTCGTCTTCCGTCGCTAACTCCTCCAAGAATTCATCCGCGAGTTCATCCATCAAGTCGATGTAGAAAATCTGCCCATCAATGGTCGGTTTCTTGATCGTATCGTTGATGTCGTACCTTTGGACTAGGTCTTCTCCGAGATGCAGATCAATCTTACCCTTCTTCACATCTATAATCGCTCCGGCTGTGGCTAGGAATGGCCTACCGAGGATAAGAGGGTCCTTAGGTTCCTCATCCATCGCCAAGACGATGAAATCTGTGGGGATGAAAGCGTTCCCTAGCTTGACCGGAATGTCCTCTAACACACCCGCGGGTATCCTTACCGACCTATCGGCAAGTACAAGGGAGATCCTGGTTGGCTTGAAGGATGAGAACCCAAGTCTCTGGGCAATGGACAGCGGCATAAGACTGGCGCTAGCTCCTAAATCGCACAAGCATCCTTCTAAAACCAAGGGGCCGATGGCACATGGTATGGTGAAACTCCCCGGATCACTCGGCTTTTTAGGGCGTTTCGTTGGATGATTGCGCTGCACTCGTGCAAGAGGACTACCGTATCGTCGAAGTCCCGAAACTTGTTCTTGATCGCATCCTTTAGAAACTTGCTATAGTGAGGGACGAGTTTAAAGGCGTCGACGAGTGGCATGGCAATTTGAACTTCTTTCATCCGTTTTTCAAACTGCGCTTTGTACTTCTCTAGCAATTGTTTCTTAGCTCGACCCGGAAAAGGTAGCTTGGGCACGTAAGGAGACGTAACGTAGGCCGACTTTTTCGATTTGGCAGTTTTTTCCTCTGTATCGGCCTTGTCCTTGGCCGATACACCTGGTCGATATCGGTCTTCCGAAACCGATACACCTGGCCGATGCGAGTGTCATGTATCCTTGTCGCTCGTATCGGCCTTGTCCTTGGCCGATACTGGTGGTCGATACAGGTGTCCTGTATCTTCCTCTTTACCGTCTTCTCTAGTTTCGTCATCCAAGAGCGTGGTATCTGCCTCGTGGGACCATTCCACCTCCCCAACCTGTTCCGCATCGTCCTCGATGCGATCCCCAGAGGGTAATTGTCGACCACTACGAAGATGTAGAGCGTTGACATATTCTTTCGGGTTGGCTTCTGGTTTCCCTGGGAGTTGACCCATTGGTCGCTTGGATGATGACGTGATCTGCCCCACTTGGTTATCCAGAGCTTTCAGGTGCGAGCTCATTGATTCAAACTTTGCGTTGAGATCGTGGTACGAGTTGTCAACTTTTGCCTGAATTTCCTTCTTGAACGTGCTAAACTCCAAGTGATTTCGGGTTTGGCCGTCGAGGATTTGCTTTAACAGCTGAGCGGTTTGATCACCTTGGGGAGCTGGTGATGCAGCCACTCCTTGAGTACCAGGGTGGTTGTTGTAGCCCGGAGGACGATTTGGTGGTGGTCTCGGTGCGTATCCGCCCTGGTTATATTGAGGTTTACCTTGGTAACCTCCTTGTTGCGCCCGGGGATAGACCTGGTCCCGGGGATTGACTACGTTATTGTTGCGGTAGGAGAGGTTTGGGTGCTGCGAGTAGTTGTTGAAACGCCACCGTTCGATTACCCATGTAGTTGATCTCCTCTTGATTCCCCTCGGTTGGGGGTATTTGTTCATCGCCGCTACCAACGTAGTTTATGCCCACTTGGTTGGACATGAGTAGCTTATACAGCTTCTCATTCACCGCCTTTATCTCTCTCTTAAACTGCTCATCGTTCCCTGAGTTGCGGATGGTGAGATCATAATCCTCTCCGTAGTTGCTATCGCTAAGGGCGTAGTTCTCCACCAAAAGCTGTCCATCGGCTTCCGTCTTCCCAAGGAAATTTCCTTGGCTAGCCGAATCGAGAAGCATCCCGAACTTCGGTTTTAGGCCGCGATAGAACGTGCCGAGTAGGCTCTCTCCCGTGAAACCGTGGTGCGGGCATCTCACCGTGTAACCCTTGAATCGTTCCCAAGATTCGCTGAACGTTTCTTGGTCTTTTTGTGCGAAAGCGGAGATCTCGTTTCGCAGCTTTGATGTCCTCACCACCGAGAAGAACTTTGTGAGAAAAGCCGTCTTACATGCCTCCCAAGTCTGTATGGTGTCCTTCACAAGGTTTTTCTGCCATATGTGTGCTTTATCCCCGAGTGAGAAGGGGAACAAGCGCAGCTTAAACATGTCCTCATTGACACCATTGATCTTCACCGTGTCGCATAGCATGTCAAATTGGTGAAGGTGATCAATGGGGTCTTCACTAGGCAGCCCATAGAACTTGTTGTTGGACACCATGTTCATGAGACTAGACTTGATCTCAAAGTTGTTGTTGGCGATGGCTGGTGGTGTGATGCCACTACGGTTGGTGATGTTTGATGGCACATCCGCTGTACCAATGGTGCGTGCAACGTTAGGTGCATTGTTTGCATCACCCATCTCGAACTCTGAATCTGAACCCGAAGTGTCTGATATGGATGAGTCGGAGTGAAGGCTGGCTCTTTTTTCTCGTGAGATAGCTCTTTCGTGTGCTTTGATGTCTGCGAAGAAGAGCAAGCTGTCACTTTGTCGGTGACTTCTTCTTTGCATACACCTGGCAAAACGAAAATCACAAGAAAAGAAAACAAGTTAGTAACGAAACTGAAACTTAATCCCAAGTAGTTTCAAAATTCAAATAATTGTTCGAATTCCTGAATCGGCAACGGCGCCAATTTGATAAACGAGATTTTACCCCGTTTAATCTAATATCTTATCGTAGTACTTAAGATGTCAAACCAAATCAGGAGCAAACAATTTATTTGAATTTGTAAGAAACGGACTTAGTTTAAGCGTGATCAAAGATTGTTGGTTGTGTGATTTTGTAACCGAAAATTAAATAAATTGAAAACGAGAATTAAAAGTTTTGAAAGATTTATAAAAAGCTAAACAATCAGGTTAAGGTGTTTTAAAGGGTGATTAAACTTTCGGATTTCAAATTGTCTTTTACAAAAATAACTTTAAGGTTTTGAAAACGATTTTAGATCAATCCACTCTCGTGGCAATGATCCTTTTCTCAACCATTAAACTAAAACAATTTCTTGGATAGTTTAATCGTCGAGAAACTTTAAGGACAAATCAATTATAACCACCAAGCTTATTAACACAGATCTCTCGGTTAAGCTAGGCTTGGTTCTAAGGTAATTGTTTAGGAAGCTTTATAATCTCTCGATTCATAAAGTTTCGGGATCGATAATCGAATGGCCAACTCGATTAAAGCTTTAAGGCTGTTACCAAAGACTAACGTTTATAATCAATTAAGTTTTAGACAATTATCTATCCTAGATTCAATCAAACCCCTTTTACCCTAACCCAATTGTCTATTTGGAACTACTCACAAATCATATTGAAATTCATCACAATTTGATTCAAGGAAACCATAAGCATAAACAAAAGCAAAGAGAAATAAGGGTAAAGAAATCTCTTATTGATGATGATGATGAAGATTACAAGGAGGCCAAGGCAAAAACACCAAGAATCTCCCAAGTCCAAAATCTAAAAGAAAAGTAACGATGATCCACTCCAAAAACAAGATAGGAGGCTGTCAAAAACAGTCCAACCCTAATATAAAACCAAACCAAAATCAAAATAAAGGAAACCAAAATTGGTTTAATTGGTTTTCCTTTTTACATATTAAAAACCGAATTCTTTGTAAAATTTCAGCCGTATCGGTCATAGCAAACCGATACAGGCTGGCCGATATGCGCTTCGGTAGTCTTCCTTCAGCTCAGCTTTCTTCGTATCGGCCAGGCTAAGCCGATACAACAAGTCGATATGTGTCTTCGGGTCTTTTCCTCTTGTATCGGCCACTCCAAACCGATATGGTTGGCCGATACAAGCTTCGGCGAACTTTCTGTTTTCTATATCGGCCAGTAGAAACCGATAAGGTTGACCGATACAAGCTTCTGCAAACTTTCTGTCTTCTATATCGGCCAACAGAAACTGATACAACATGCCGATGCAAGTGTATCCGCTTCTTTTTGGCTTAAATTCATCACTTTCGCCGTCTTTATGCTCCAAAACCTGAAATACACGAAACAAACCAAAATGCAACCTATATGACACTAAATGCAACCTAAATGAATGAATTCTAATGCATAAACTAAGGTAAAATGTGTAAAATATGCAAGTTATCAGCAACATGAGTGCTTATAAGTTCCCCAATCAACTTTTTACAAGTTTCACGAACTTATGAAACATCTAACAACTCGTTTCTAGGACTCTAAACCAAGTTTCATGCAACATGAGAGTTTATAAGTTCCTCAATGAACTTTGTACAAGTTTGACGATCGTATGAAACATCTAACAACGCGTTTCTAGGACTCTAAACCAAGTTTCATGCAGCATTTGTGCTTATAAGTTCTTTAATAAGCTTTGTACAAATTTGACGAACGTATGAAACATCTAACAACGCATTTCTAGGACTCTAAACCAAGTTTCATGCAACATGAGTTCTTATAAGTTCCTCAATGAGATTAGTACAAGTTTCACGAACTTATCAAACATCTAACAACGTGTTTTTAGGACTCTAAACCAAGTTTCATGCAACAAGAGTGCTTATAAGTTCCTCAATGAGCTTTTTAAAAGTTTGACGAACGTATGAAACATCTAACAACGCGTTTATAGGACTCTAAACCAAGTTTCATGTAACATCGTAGCTTATAAGTTCCTCAATGAGCTTTGTACAAGTTTGAAGAACATATGAAACATCTAACAACGCGTTTCTAGAACTCCAAACCAAGTTTCATGCAACATGAGTGCTTATAAATTCCTCAATGAGCTTTGTACAAGTTTCACGAACTTATGAAACATCTAACAACGCGTTTCTAGGACTCTAAACCAAGTTTCATGCAACATGAGTGCTTATAAGTTCCTCAATGAGCTTAGTACAAGTTTCACGAACTTATCAAACATCTAACAACGTGTTTCTAGGACTCTAAACCAAGTTTCATGCAACATGAGTGCTTATAAGTTCCTCAATGAGCTTTTTAAAAGTTTGACGAACGTATGAAACATCTAACAACGCGTTTCTAGGACTCTAAACCAAGTTTCATGTAACATGGTAGCTTATAAGTTCCTCAATGAGCTTTGTACAAGTTTGAAGAACGTATGAAACATCTAACAACGCGTTTCTAGAACTCTAAACTAAGTTTCATGCAACATGAGTTCTTATAAGTTCCTCAATGAGTTTTGTACAAATTTGACGAACTTATGAAACACCTAACAACGCGTTTCTAGGACTCTAAAGCAAGTTTCATGCAACATGAGAGCTTATAAGTTCCTCAATGAGCTTTGTACAAGTTTGACGAACGTATGAAACATTTAACAACGCGTTTCTAGGACTCGTAAACCATGTTTCATGCAACATGAGTGCTTATAAGTTCTTCAATGAGATTTGTACAAGTTTCACGAACTTATGAAACATTAAACAACGCGTTTCTAGAACTCTAAACCAAGTTTCATGCAACATGAGAGATTATAAGTTCCTCAATGAGCTTTGTACAAGTTTGACGAACGTATGAAACATCTAACAACGCGTTTCAACGACTCTAAACTAAGTTTCATGCAACATGAGTGTTTATAAGTGTCTCAATAAGTTTTGTACACGTTTGACGAACTTATGAAACTTCTAATAACGCGTTTCTAGGACTCTAAACCAAGTTTCATGCAACATGAGAGTTTATAAGTTCCTCAATGAGCTTTGTACAAATTTGACGAACTTATGAAACACCTAACAACTCGTTTCTAGGACTCTAAACCAAGTTTCATGCAACATGAGAGCTTATAAGTTCCTCAATGAGCTTTGTACAAGTTTGACCAACTTATGAAACATTTAACAACGCGTTTCTAGGACTGTAAACCATGTTTCATGCAACATGAGTGCTTATAAGTTCTTCAATGAGATTTGTACAAGTTTCACGAACTTATGAAACATTAAACAACGCGTTTCTAGAACTCTAAACCAAGTTTCATGCAACATGAGAGATTATAAGTTCCTCAATGAGCTTTATAAAAGTTTGACGAACGTATGAAACATCTAACAACGCGTTTCAACGACTCTAAACTAAGTTTCATGCAACATGAGTGCTTATAAGTTCCTCAATGAGCTTTGTACAAGTTTCACGAACTTATAAAACATCTAACAACGCGTTTCTAGGACTCTAAACCAAGTTTCATGTAACATGGTAGCTTATACGTTCCTCAATGAGCTTTGTACAAGTTTCACGAACTTATGAAACATCTAACAACGCGTTTCTAGGACTCTAAACCAAGTTTCATGCAACATGAGTGCTTATAAGTTCCTCAATGAGCTTTGTACAAGTTTGACTAACTTATGAAACATCTAACTACGCGTTTCTAGGACTCTAAACCAAGTTTCATGCAACATGAGAGCTTATAAGTTCCTCAATGAGCTTTGTACAAGTTTGACGAACGTATGAAACATTTAACAACGCGTTTCTAGGACTGTAAACCATGTTTCATGCAACATGAGTGCTTATAAGTTCTTCAATGAGATTTGTACAAGTTTCACGAACTTATGAAACATCAAACAACGCGTTTCTAGAACTCTAAACCAAGTTTCATGCAACATGAGAGATTTTAAGTTCCTCAATGAGGTTTGTACAAGTTTGACGAACGTATGAAACATCTAACAACGCGTTTCTACGACTCTAAACTAAGTTTCATGAAACATGAGTGCTTATAATTTCCTCAATGAGCTTTGTACAAGTTTCACGAACTTATGAAACATCTTACAACGCGTTTCTAGTACTCTAAACCAAGTTTCATGCAACATTTGTGTTTATAAGTTCCTCAATGATCTTTGTATAAGTTTGAAGAACATATGAAACATCTAACAACGCGTTTCTAGGACTCTAAACCAAGTTTCATGCAACATGTGTGCTTATAAGTTCCTCAATGAGCTTTGTACAAGTTTCACGAACTTATGAAACATCTAACAACGCGTTTCTAGGACTCTAAACCATGTTTGAAGCAACATCGTGTGCTTATAAGATCCTCAATGAGCTTTGTACAAGTTTGACGAACGTATGAAACATCTCACAACGCGTTTCTAGGACTCTAAACCAAGTTTCAAACAACATGAGTGCTTATAAGTTCCTCAATGAGTTTTGTACAAGTTTGACGAAATTATGAAACATCTAACAACGCGTTTCTATGACTCTAATCCAATTTTCATGCAACATGAGTGATTATAAGTGTCGCAATGAGCTTTTTATAAGTTGACGAACTTATGAAACATTTAATAATGCTTTTCTAGTACTCTAAACCAAGTTTCAAGCAACATGAGTGCTTATAAGTTCCTCAATGAGTTTTGTACAAGTTTCACGAACTTATGAAACATCTAACAACGCGTTTCTAGGACTCTAAACCAAGTTTCATGCAACATGAGTGCTTATAAGTTCCCCAATCAACTTTTTAAAAGTTTGACGAACTTATGAAACATCTAACAACTCGTTTCTAGGACTCTAAACCAAGTTTCATGCAACATGAGAGTTTATAAGTTCCTCAATGAACTTTGTACAAGTTTGACGATCGTATGAAAAATCTAACAACGCGTTTCTAGGACTCTAAACCAAGTTTCATGCAGCATTTGTGCTTATAAGTTCTTTAATGAGCTTTGTACAAATTTGACGAACGTATGAAACATCTAACAACGCATTTCTAGGACTCTAAACCAAGTTTCATGCAACATGAGTTCTTATAACTTCCTCAATGAGATTAGTACAAGTTTCACGAACTTATCAAACATCTAACAACGTGTTTCTAGGACTCTAAACCAAGTTTCATGCAACAAGAGTGCTTATAAGTTCCTCAATGAGCTTTTTAAAAGTTTGACGAACGTATGAAACATCTAACAACGCGTTTATAGGACTCTAAACCAAGTTTCATGTAACATTGTAGCTTATAAGTTCCTCAATGAGCTTTGTACAAGTTTGAAGAACATATGAAACATCTAACAACGCGTTTCTAGAACTCTAAACCAAGTTTCATGCAACATGAGTGCTTATAAGTTCCTCAATGAGCTTTGTACAAGTTTCACGAACTTATGAAACATCTAACAACGCGTTTCTAGGACTCTAAACCAAGTTTCATGCAACATGAGTGCTTATAAGTTCCTCAATGAGCTTAGTACAAGTTTCACAAACTTAACAAACATCTAACAACGTGTTTCTAGGACTCTAAACCAAGTTTCATGCAACATGAGTGCTTATAAGTTCCTCAATGAGCTTTTTAAAAGTTTGACGAACGTATGAAACATCTAACAACGCGTTTCTAGGACTCTAAACCAAGTTTCATGTAACATGGTAGCTTATAAGTTCCTCAATGAGCTTTGTACAAGTTTGAAGAACGTATGAAACATCTAACAATACGTTTCTAGAACTCTAAACCAAGTTTCATGCAACATGAGTTCTTATAAGTTCCTCAATGAGCTTTGTACAAATTTGACGAACTTATGAAACACCTAACAACGCGTTTCTAGGACTCTAAAGCAAGTTTCATGCAACCTGAGAGCTTATAAGTTCCTCAATGAGCTTTGTACAAGTTTGACGAACGTATGAAACATTTAACAACGCGTTTCTAGGAATGTAAACCATGTTTCATGCAACATGAGTGCTTATAAGTTCTTCAATGAGATTTGTACAAGTTTCAGGAACTTATGAAACATTAAACAACGCGTTTCTAGAACTCTAAACCAAGTTTCATGCAACATGAGAGATTATAAGTTCCTCAATGAGCTTTGTACAAGTTTGACGAACGTATGAAACATCTAACAACGCGTTTCAACGACTCTAAACTAAGTTTCATGCAACATGAGTGCTTATAAGTTCCTCAATGAGCTTTGTACAAGTTTCACAAACTTATGAAACATCTAACAACGCGTTTCTAGGACTCTAAACCAAGTTTCATGTAACATGGTAGCTTATAAGTTCCTCAATGAGCTTTGTACAAGTTTCACGAACTTATGAAACATCTATCAACACGTTTCTAGGACTCTAAACCAAGTTTCATGCAACATGAGTGCTTATAAGTTTCTCAATGAGCTTTGTACAAGTTTGAGTAACTTATCAAAAATCTAACTACGCGTTTCTAGGACTCTAAACCAAGTTTCATGCAACATGAGAGCTTATAAGTTCCTCAATGAGCTTTGTACAAGTTTGACGAACGTATGAAACATTTGACAACACGTTTCTAGGACTGTAAACCATGTTTCATACAACATGAGTGCTTATAAGTTCTTCAATGAGATTTGTACAAGTTTCACGAACTTATGAAACATCAAACAACGCGTTTCTAGAACTCTAAACCAAGTTTCATGCAACATGAGAGATTATAAGTTCCTCAATGAGCTTTGTACAAGTTTGACGAACGTATGAAACATCTAACAACGCGTTTCTACGACTCTAAACTAAGTTTCATGCAACATGAGTGCTTATAATTTCCTCAATGAGCTTTGTACAAGTTTCACGAACTTATGAAACATCTAACAACGCGTTTCTAGGACTCTAAACCAAGTTTCATGCAACATTTGTGTTTATAAGTTCCTCAATGAGCTTTGTATAAGTTTGACGAACGTATGAAACATCTAACAACGCGTTTCTAGGACTCTAAACCAAGTTTCATGAAACATGTGTGCTTATAAGTTCCTCAATGAGCTTTGTACAAGTTTCACGAACTTATGAAACATCTAACAACGCGTTTCTAGGACTCTAAACCATGTTTCAAGCAACATAAGTGCTTATAAGATCCTCAATGAGCTTTGTACAAGTTTGACGAACGTATGAAACATCTCACAACGCGTTTCAGGGACTCTAAACCAAGTTTCAAGCAACATGAGTGCTTATAAGTTCCTCAATGAGCTTTGTACAAGTTTGACGAAATTATGAAACATCTAACAACCCGTTTCTAGGACTCTAATCCAAGTTTCATGCAGCATGAGTGATTATAAGTGTCGCAATGAGCTTTGTATAAGTTGACGATTTTATGAAACATTTAATAATGCTTTTCTAGTACTCTAAAACAAGTTTCATGTAACATGTGTGCTTATAAGTTCCTCAATGAGTTTTGTACAATTTTCACGAACTTATGAAACATCTAACAACGCGTTTCTAGGACTCTAAACCAAGTTTCATGCAACATGAGTGCTTATAAGTTCCCCAATTAACTTTGTACAAGTTTGACGAACTTATGAAACATCTAACAACTCGTTTCTAGGACTCTAAACCAAGTTTCATGCAACATGAGAGTTTATAAGTTCCTCAATGAACTTTGTACAAGTTTGACGATCGTATGAAACATCTAACAACGCGTTTCTAGGACTCTAAACCAAGTTTCATGCAGCATTTGTGCTTATAAGTTCTTTAATGAGCTTTATACAAATTTGACGAACGTATGAAACATCTAACAACGCCTTTCTAGGACTCTAAACCAAGTTTCATGCAACATGAGTTCTTATAACTTCCTCAATGAGCTTAGTACAAGTTTCACGAACTTATCAAACATCTAACAACGTGTTTCTAGGACTCTAAACCAAGTTTCATGCAACAAGAGTGCTTATAAATTCCTCAATGAGCTTTTTAAAAGTTTGACGAACGTATGAAACATCTAACAACGCGTTTATAGGACTCTAAACCAAGTTTCATGTAACAAGGTAGCTTATAAGTTCCTCAATGAGCTTTGTACAAGTATTAAGAACGTATGAAACATCTAACAACGCGTTTCTAGAACTCTAAACCAAGTTTCATGCAACATGAGTGCTTATAAGTTCCTCAATGAGCTGTGTACAAGTTTCACGAACTTATGAAACATCTAACAACGCGTTTCTAGGACTCTAAACCAAGTTTCATGCAACAGGAGTGCTTATAAGTTCCTCAATGAGCTTAGTACAAGTTTCACGAACTTATCAAACATCTAACAACGTGTTTCTAGGACTATAAACCAAGTTTCACGCAACATGAGTGCTTATAAGTTCCTCAATGAGCTTTTTAAAAGTTTGACGAACGTATGAAACATCTAACAACGCGTTTCTAGGACTCTAAACCAAGTTTCATGTAACATGGTAGCTTATAAGTTCCTCAATGAGCTTTGTACAAGTTTGAAGAACGTATGAAACATCTAACAACGCGTTTCTAGAACTCTAAAACAAGTTTCATGCAACATGAGTTCTTACAAGTTCCTCAATGAGCTTTGTACAAATTTGACGAACTTATGAAACACCTAAAAACGCGTTTCTAGGACTCTAAACCAAGTTTCATGCAACATGAGAGCTTATAAGTTCCTCAATGAGCTTTGTACAAGTTTGACGAACGTATGAAACATTTAACAACGCGTTTCTAGGACTGTAAACCATGTTTCATGCAACATGAGTGCTTATAAGTTCTTCAATGAGATTTGTACAAGTTTCACGAACTTATGAAACATTAAACAACGCGTTTCTAGAACTCTAAACCAAGTTTCATGCAACATGAGAGATTATAAGTTCCTCAATGAGCGTTGTACAAGTTTGATGAACGTATGAAACATCTAACAACGCGTTTCTACGACTCTAAACTAAGTTTCATGCAACATGAGTGCTTATAATTTCCTCAATGAGCTTTGTACAAGTTTCACGAACTTATGAAACATCTAACCACGCGTTTCTAGGACTCTAAACCAAGTTTCATGCAACATGAGTGCTTATAATTTCCTCAATGAGCTTTGTACAAGTTTCACGAACTTATAAAACATCTAACAACGCGTTTCTAGGACTCTAAACAAAGTTTCATGCAACATGCGAGATAATAAGTTCCTCAATGAGCTTTGTACAAGTTTGTCGAACGTATGAAACATCTAACAACGTGTTTGTAGGACTCTAAACCAAGTTTCATGCAACATTTATGTTTATAAGTTCCTCAATGAGCTTTGTATAAGTTTGACGAACGTATGAAACATCGAACAACGCGTTTCTAGGACTCAAAACCAAGTTTCATGCAACATGTGTGCTTATAAGTTCCTCAATGAGCTTTGTACAAGTTTCACAAACTTATGAAACATCTAACAACGCGTTTCTAGGACTCTAACCATGTTTCAAGCAACATCGTGCTTATAAGATCCTCAATGAGCTTTGTACAAGTTTGACGAACGTATGAAACATCTCACAACGCGTTTCTAGGACTCTAAACCAAGTTTCAAGCAACATGAGTGCTTATAAGTTCCTCAATGAGCTTTGTACAAGTTTGACGAAATTATGAAACATCTAACAACGCGTTTCTAGGACTCTAATCCAAGTTTCATTCAACATGAGTGATTATAAGTGTCGCAATGAGCTTTGTATAAGTTGACAAACTTATGAAACATTTAATAATGCTTTTCTAGTACTCTAAACCAAGTTTCATGCAACATGAGTGCGTATAAGTTCCTCAATGAGCATTGTACAAGTTTCACGAACTTATGAAACATCTAACAACGCGTTTCTAGGACTCTAAACCAAGTTTCATGCAACATGAGTGCTTATAAGTTCCCCAATCAACTTTGTACAAGTTTGACGAACTTATGAAACATCTAACAACTCGTTTCTAGGACTCTAAACCAAGTTTCATGCAACATGAGAGTTTATAAGTTCCTCAATGAGCTTTGTACAAGCTTGAAGAACGTATGAAACATCTAACAACGCGTTTCTAGAACTCTAAACCAAGTTTCATGCAACATGAGTGCTTATAAGTTCCTCAATGAGCTTTGTACAAGTTTCACGAACTTATGAAACATCTAACAACGCGTTTCTAGGACTCTAAACCAAGTTTCATGCAACATGAGTACTTATAAGTTCCTCAATGAGCTTTGTACAAGTTTGACTAACTTATGAAACATCTAACTACGCGTTTCTAGGACTCTAAACCAAGTTTCATGCAACATGAGAGCTTATAAGTTCCTCAATGAGCTTTGTACAAGTTTGACGAACGTATGAAACATTTAACAATGCGTTTCTAGGACTGTAAACCATGTTTCATGCAACATGAGTGCTTATAAGTTCTTCAATGAGATTTGTACAAGTTTCACGAACTTATGAAACATCAAACAACACGTTTCTAGAACTCTAAACCAAGTTTCATGCAACATGAGAGATTATAAGTTCCTCAATGAGCTTTGTACAAGTTTGACGAACGTATGAAACATCTAACAACGCGTTTCTACGACTCTAAACTAAGTTTCATGCAACATGAGTGCTTATAAGTTCCTCAATGAGCTTTGTACAAGTTTCACGAACTTATGAAAAATCTAACAACGCGTTTCTAGGACTCTAAACCAAGTTTCATGCAACATGAGTGCTTATAATTTCCTCAATGAGCTTTGTACAAGTTTCACTAACTTATGAAATATCTAACAACGCGTTTCTAGGACTCTAAACAAAGTTTCGTGCAACATGCGAGATTATAAGTTCCTCAATGAGCTTTGTACAAGTTTGTCGAACGTATGAAACATCTAACAACGTGTTTGTAGGACTCTAAACCAAGTTTCATGCAACATGTGTGCTTATAAGTTCCTCAATGAGCTTTGTACAAGTTTCACGAACTTATGAAACATCTAACAACGCGCTTCTAAGACTCTAAACCATGTTTCAAGCAACATCAGTACTTATAAGATCCTCAATGAGCTTTGTACAAGTTTGACGAACGTATGAAACATCTCACAACGCATTTCTAGGACTCTAAACCAAGTTTCAAGCAACATGAGTGCTTATAAGTTCCTCAATGAGCTTTGTACAAGTTTGACGAAATTATGAAACATCTAACAACGCGTTTCTAGGACTCTAATCCAAGTTTCATGCAACATGAGTGATTATAAGTGTCGCAATGAGCTTTGTATAAGTTGACGAACTTATGAAACATTTAATAATGCTTTTCTAGTACTCTAAACCAAGTTTCATGCAACATGAGTGCTTATAAGTTCCTCAATGAGCTTTGTACAAGTTTCACGAACTTATGAAACATCTAACAACGCGTTTCTAGGACTCTAAACCAAGTTTCATGCAACATGAGTGCTTATAAGTTCCTCAATCAACTTTGTACAAGTTTGACGAACTTATGAAACATCTAACAACTCGTTTCTAGGACTCTAAACCAAGTTTCATGCAACAAGAGAGTTTATACGTTTCTCAATGAGGTTTGTACAAGTTTGACGATTGTATGAAACATCTAACAACGCGTTTCTAGGACTCTAAACCAAGTTTCATGCAGCATTTGTGCTTATAAGTTCCTTAATGAGCTTTGTACAAATTTGACGAACGTATGAAACATCTAACAACGCGTTTCTAGGACTCTAAACGAAGTTTCATGCATCATGAGTTCTTATAAGTTCCTCAATGAGCTTAGTACAAGTTTCACGAACTTATCAAACATCTAACAACGTGTTTCTAGGACTCTAAACCAAGTTTCATGCAACATGAGTGATTATAAGTTCCTCAATGAGCTTTTTAAAAGTTTGACAAACGTATGAAACATCTAACAACGCGTTTCTAGGACTCTAAACCAAGTTTCATGCAACATGAGTGTTTATAAGTGTCTCAATAAGCTTTGTACAAGTTTGACGAACTTATGAAACTGTTAACAACGCGTTTCTAGGACTCTAAACCAAGTATCATGAAACATGAGAGTTTATAAGTTCCTCAATGAGCTTTGTACAAGTTTGACGAACGTATGAAACATCTAACACCGCGTTTCTAGGACTTTAAACCAAGATTCATGTAACATGAGTGCTTATAAGTTCCGCAATGAGCTTTGTACATGTTTCACAAACTTATTAAACATCTAACAACGAGTTTCTAGGACTCTAAACCAAGTTTCATGCAAGATGAGTGCTTATAAGTTCCTCAATGAGCTTTATACAAGTTTCACGAACTTATGAAACATCTAACAACGCGTTTCTATGACTCTAAAACAATTTTCATGCAACATGAGTGCTTATAAGTTCCTCAATGATCTTTGTACAAGTTGGTCGAACGTATGAAACATCTAACAACTCGTTTTTAGAACTCTAAACCAAGTTTCATGCAACATGAGTGTTTATTAGTGACTCCATGAGCTTTGTACAAGTTTGACGAACTTATGAAACATCTAACAACTCGTTTCTAGGACTCTAAACCAGGTTTCATCCAACATGAGTGTTTGTAAGTTCCTCAATGAGCTTTGTACAAGTTTGACGAACGTATGAAACATCTACCAACGCGTTTCTAGGATTCTAAACCAAGTTTCATGCAACACAGAGAGCTTATAAGTTCCTCAATGAACTTTGTACAAGTTTGACGAACGTATGAAACATCTAACAACGCGTTTCTAAGACTCTAAACCAAGTTTCATGCAACATGAGTGCTTATAAGTTCCTCAATGACCTTTGAACAATTTTCACGAAATTATGAAACATCTAACAACGCATTTCTAGGACTCTAAACCAAGTTTCATGCAACATAAGTGCTTATAAGTTCCTCAATGAGCTTTGTACAAGTTCACGAACTTATGAAACATCTAACAACGTGTTTCTAGGACTCTAAACCAAGTTTCATGCAACATGAGTGCTTATAAGTATCTCAATGAGCTTTGTACAAGTTTCACGAAGTTATGAAACATCTAACAACGCGTTTCTAGGACTCTATAGAAAGTTTCATGCAACATGAATGCTTATAAGTGTCTCAATGAGCATTATACAAGTTTGACGAACTTATGAAACATCTAACAACGCGTTTCTAGGACTCTAAACCAAGTTTCATGCAACATGAGTGCTTATAAGTTCCTCAATGCGCTTTGTACAAGTTTGACGAACTTATGAAACATCTAACAACTCGTTTCTAGGACTCTAAACCAAGTTTCATGCAACATGAGAGCTTATAAGTTCCTCAATGAGCTTTGTAAAAGTTTGACGAACGTATGAAACATCTAACAACGAGTTTCTAAGCTCCAAGTTTCATGCAACATGAGTGATTATAAGTTCCTCAATGATATTTGTACAATTTTCACGAAATTATGAAACTTCTAACAACGCGTTTCTAGGACTCTAAACCAAGTTTCATGCAACATGAATGCTTATAAGTATCTCAATGAGCTTTGTACAAGTTTCACGAACCTTTGAAACATCTAACAACGCGTTTCTAGGACTGTAAACCAAGTTTCATGCAATATGAGCGCTTATAAGTTCCTCAATGAGCTTTGTACAAGTTTGACGAACGTATGAAACATCTAACAACGCGTTTCTAGGACTCTAAACCAAGTTTCATGCAACATGAGCACTTATAAGTTCCTCAATGAGCTTTGTACAAGTTTGACGAACGTATGAGACATCTAACAACGCGTTTCTAGGTCTCTTAACCAAGTTTCATGCATCATGAGTGCTTATAAGTTCCTCAATGCGCTTTGTACAAGTTTGACGAACGTATGAAACATCTAACAACGCGTTTCTAGGACTCTAAACCAAGTTTCATGCAACATGAGCACTTATAAGTTCCTCAATGAGCTTTGTACAAGTTTGACGAAAGTATGAGACATCTAACAACGCGTTTCTAGGTCTCTTAACCAATTTTCATGCATCATGAGTGCTTATAAGTTCCTCAATGAGCTTTGTACAAGTTTCACGAACTTATGAAACATCTAAAAACGTGTTTCTAGGACTCTAAACCAAGTTTCATGCAACATGAGTGATTAAAAGTTTCTCAATGAGCTTTGTACAAGTTTCACGAACTTATGAAACATCTAACAACGCGTTTCTATGACTCTAAACCAAGTTTCATGCAACATGAGTGCTTATAAGTTCCTCAATGAGCTTTGTACAACTTTTACGAACGTATGAAACATCTAAAAACGGGTTTCTAGGATTCTAAACCAAGTTTCATGCAACATGAGTGCTTATAAGTTCCTCCATGAGCTTTGTACAAGTTTCATGAACTTATGAAACATCTAACAACGCGTCTCTAGGACTCTAAACCAAGTTTCATGCCATATGAATGATTATAAGTGTCTCAATGAGCTTTATACAAGTTTGACGAACTTATGAAACATCTAACATCGCGTTTCTAGGACTCTAAACCAAGTTTCATGCAACATGAGTGCTTATAAGTATCTGAATGAGCTTTGTACAAGTTTGACGAACTTATGAAACATCTAACAATGCGTTTCTAGGACTCTAAACCAAGTTTCATACAACATGAGTGCTTATAAGTTCCTCAATGAGCTTTGTACAAGTTTGACGAATGTATGAAACATCTAACAACGCGTTTCTAGGACTCTAAACCAAGTTTCATGCAACAAGAGTGCTTATAAGTTCCTCAATGAGCTTTGTACAAGTTTCACGAACTTATGAAACATCTAACAACGCGTTTCTAGGACTCTAAAACATATTTCATGCAACATGAGTGCTTATAAGTTCCTCAATGAGCTTTGTACAAGTTTCACGAACTTATGAAACATCTAACAACGCGTTTCTAGGACTCTAAACCATGTTTCATGCAACATGAGTGCTTATAAGTTCCTCAATAAGCTTTGTACAAGTTTGATGAACTTATGAAACATCTAACAACGCGTTTCTAGGACTCTAAACCAAGTTTCATGCAACATAAGTGCTTATAAGTATCTCAATGAGCTTTGTACAAGTTTCACGAAGTTATGAAACATCTAACAACGCGTTTCTAAGACTCTAAACCAAGTTTCATGCAACATGAATGCTTATAAGTTCCTCAATGAGCTTTGTACAAGTTTCACGAACTTATGAAACATCTAACAACGCGTTTCTAGGACTCTAAACCAAGTTTCATGCAACATGAGTGCTTATAAGTATCTCAATGAGCTTTGTACAAGTTTCACGAACTTATGAAACATCTAACAACGCGTTTCTAGGAATCTAAACCAAGTTTCATGCAACATGAGTGCTTATAAGTTCCTCAATGAGCTTTGTACAAGTTTCACGAACTTATGAAACATCTAACAACGTGTTTTGATATGCTCTCGCCTAGCTTGTCATTCGATGAGGAGGATCATATAGCTGAGCTTGTACCCGAGGAAAGGATCCCAAGGTTCAAAGCCAAAGAGATGGATAAAAGAAACTCACATTGTGATATGATCGAGGAACCGGAACTGGATACCGAGCAGCAAGGCGCTCGACCGTTAGACATCGACACCAATCACCAAGGCGATCGACCACTCGACACCGATCACGCACCGAGCACCGAGAAACACAAAGGAGTGGTTACCCGAGCAATGGTCAAGAAGCTAGCAGATGACGTTCAAGCATTGATCGTGGAAAAACTTGGAATAGCTAGGAGCTTCTTCAACATCTTCATCATGGCCTAGAAAGAATACCAAGGTAATGAAACTAAGTGACTAAGTGTTTCGACTCGGTACTCTTTCCCTTCGCATAGGTTTGTCCCATTGGGTTTACTATGTAAGGGTTTTAACGAGGCCAAGAAGAGCACTACGTCGGTTACTTAGTGACATTACCTTGAAGAGTGTATTAAGCGAGGCACTTCACACTACTCGCTGTTCAATCCCGCACGCCTCGTTGTCTTTCTATTTCACTTTAAAACGTTGCGTTGTTTTGCAATTTCCTTTTTTCCTATGTTTGCGATTTCCTTTTCTTTGAACAATTTCCTTTTTTGTTTTTCGCGTGAAGCCCTAAAGAGGAAGCGACCTGTGCTCCTCTTTATAAGCTCCACGCCACCCTCTCTTGTTCTTTAGTCAACTTTCATATCAAAACTTCTCAAGTTAGACTCAAAACCGATTCATCTCTTGAATCTGATTCTCTTCCAAGTTCTTTACTTACAAGAGAATCTACTAACCATCAAACAAGCATCTCCATAGCTTCTTTGAGACGTCCATATACCACCTCTCACGCTTCCACCTCCTTATCCACCGCCTCTCTTTTGTCCCTTATCAATCCGCCACCACCTAGGCACAATATCATCACGCCACCATCAACAAACCATCAAACAGATTTATCACAAACTATCATTAGCACCACCTCACATCACCCACAATCCGCAGCTCCAAGCTCAGCCTCGTCTAGAGTCAAGATCGCTAGGGAGGATCGTATCACGTTTCTAGGACTCTAAAACAAATTTCATGCAACATGAGTGCTTATAAGTTCCTCAATGAGCTTTGTACAAGTTTCACGAACTTATGAAACATCTAACAACGCGTTTCTAGGACTCTAAGCCATGTTTCATGCAACATGAGTGCTTATAAGTTCCTCAATGAGCTTTGTACATGTTTGACGAACTTATGAAACATCTAACAACGCGTTTCTAGGACTCTAAACCAAATTTCATGCAACATGAGTGCTTATAAGTATCTCAATGAGCTTTGTACAAGTTTCACGAAGTTATGAAACATCTAACAACGCGTTTCTAGCCTCCAAGTTTCATGCAACATGAGTGATTATAAGTTCCTCAATGAGCTTTGTACAATTTTCACGAAATTATGAAACATCTAACAACCTTTTTCTAGGATTCTAAACCAAGTTTCATGCAACATGAGTGTTTATAAGTTCATAAATGAGCTTTGTACAAGTTTGACAAACGTATGAAACATCTAAAAACGCGTTTCTAGGACTCTAAACCAAGTTTCATGCAACATGAATGCTTATAAGTGTCTCAATGACCTTTATACAAGTTTGACGAACTTATGAAACATCTAACAACGCGTTTCTAGGACTCTAAACCAAGTTTCATGCGACATGAGTGCTTATAAGTATCTCAATGAGCTTTGTACAAGTTTGACGAACGTATGAAACATCTAACAACGCGTTTCTAGGACTCTAAACCAAGTTTCATGCAACATGAGTGCTTATAAGTATCTCAATGAGCTTTGTACTGTTAGAATTTGAGAGAATAGACCGAGAGTATTTGAGATTTAGGAGAGATTTGGTTTTGGTGTTCTTCATGTTCTTGAAGAACATAAAGAGAAATCAGAGAGATTAGATAGAGAATAGAGGATAAACATGTTTATTGATAAGCTACGCGGTAACAAGGTTTGACCGAGAAATGTCGCGCGCGTCCGCGGGGAAGCACATTTTACCGAGCGCTAACCGTACCGCGGTAAGGTAACTATCGGGCGCCGGATAAACTTACCGAGCTCCCAACGTACCGCGGTACGGTAAAATGGTAACTTTTGGTTGAGACCAAAACCAGCCTCCCTTTCCACTCGTCTACCTTTCCTTCTTCATGGTTACCTCTTAAACCATCCTTGTTAGTCAATATTTTGCCTTTACGAGCTAAACTTTCACTCCAAGCCTTGTAATCTTTGAACCGGACTAAATGCCTTGATGAATGGGCATTAGTCTTAACACTCCCCCTCAAGCTTAGCCCAATGCAATGGCTAATCTTGGAACCGCATACTTCACCTCGTTAAAACCTTCAAAGAGAAAACCACTTGGGATAAAACTCCTTGAAGGAAAAAGAGTATGAAGCATACGGTTAGGGTCTTCTAGTTTCTGGTCAAGGTAGTGAGTCCTAGCTTGGGTAGCACGTACTCACATACTTTCAGACTTGCTGACTTGGTGAAGACATCAGCTAGTTGGTCTTGGCTCTTTGTGTAGCGGGGAAGGATAGTTCCCTTTACCATTTGTTCCCGGACTTTGTGGCAATCCATCTCTATGTGTTTGGTCCTCTCGTGAAACACAGAATTGGAGGCAATATGAATGGTTGTCTTGTTGTCACAGTGCATGGTGATTGGCTTCTTGATGTCTATGCCAAGATCCCCAAGGAGATTCTTCAACCACATAAGCTCTTGAGTAAGTTTCCTCATGGCTCTATATTTAGACTCTGCGCTTGAACATGACACAATCTTTTGCTTCTTGGTCTTCCAAGTAACTAGATTCCCTCCAATGAAAGTGCAATATCATGTAGTGGATCTCCTATCATCCACATCCCCAACATAGTCAGCATCACAATAGCCTACCACTTCTGTGTTCTGATTCCTTCCCATCCAAATGCCTTGACTTGATGTTCCTTTGAGATACTTGAGTATCCTTTGCACCATGTTCCAGTGATGAATCTTTGGCCTTTGCATGTGTTGGCTAACCTGGTTCACAGCAAAACATATGTCAGGCCTAGTTATGGTCAAGTAGATAAACTTACCCACAATTAGCCTATAGAGCTTCTGGTCTTTGAAAGGTTGATCTTCAAGCTCCCCGTCTCTAATGACTTTGTAGCCATCCTCCAATGGTGTTCTTGCAGCCTTGGAATCCATGTGACCTGTTTCATTAAGAAGATCCAAGGTATACTTCCTTTGGGAGAGAAAGAGACCCTCTTCGGATCTACTTATGTCAATTCCAAGGAAGTATTTCATCTTCCCCAAATCTTTAATATCAAACATAGTCTTTAGATAGTTTTTAGTTTCAAAGAATTCCTACCTTGTTATCCCCAGAGATGACTATGTCATCCACGTAGATAAGGATAACCACCATACCTTCCTTAGATTGGAGGTTGAATAGAGTGTGATCGGCTTGACTCATCTTGAATCCCATTGTCACTAGAGTGGTACTGAGTTTGTGATACCATGCTCTTGGAGATTGCTTGAGCCCATAGATAGCCTTTCTCAATCTCAATACTTTCCCTGGTGTTATGGAGTCTTCTAATCCAGGAGGTGGAGTCATGTAGACTTCTTCTTCTAACTCTCCTTGGAGGAAAGCATTCTTGACGTCCATTTGCCAAAGACCCCAATCCAGGTTCATGGCTAGAGATAGGATTACTCTAACAGTGTGAAGTTTAGCAACTGGAGCAAAAGTATCAAAATAGTCTTCACCATAAGTCTGTGTAAATCCTCTTGCTACCAGCCTTGCCTTGTGCCTCTCAATGTCACCGTTGCTCAAGTACTTGATTGTGAACACATATCTTGAGCTTACTGCTTTCTTGCCTTTAGGTAGATCAGCCTCATCCCAAGTGTGGTTACGTTCCATTGCTTGATTTTCAGCTTTTACCGCATTAACCCATACTTCATGCTCAATATCCTCTTCATAGGTTCTTGGAATCCAATGTTGTTCTATTTTGGCGATGAATGCTTGATGATCATGTGGAAAAACAGCTATGGAGCACATTGCTTGGATAAGATGAGCTACAACATTGCTGTTAAAGTAGACTCTAGTGTTTTTCCAGTTTCAACTTGGATGCTTGATCCTAGTACTTCTTCTTGGCACAATAGGAGCAATTTGATCATGTACTTCTTGATGAATTGTTTCTTCGGTGTCTTAAGTATCCTCTGGTTCTCCTTGATGCTCTTCTTGAGTTTCAGGTTCTTCCCTTTGATCCTCATGACCTCTTTGATCATCATAAGTTTCTTGTGTATCTTCATTGTTCCCCCCTTCATGATCAAGGTGGGAGTCTTGATGCACAGGTTGTTGAGTAGACTCTGTCCTTGTTTCTTCATTGATGTCCATTCCCAAATTCCTCATTAGGTTCTTAAGGCTAGTTGCTCTATCTGTGGCAGATTCAGGAATATCCTTAACACTTTCCCAATTGTTGTCTTGATAGCAACTCTATCCTTCAATGAACTTAACATCTCTTGAGACAAGGACTCTTCTTGTTTCAGGAACATAGCATTTGTATCCCTTCTATGTGCTTGAGTAGCCTATGAACATAGATATTGTGCTCTTTGCATCAAGCTTGTTCCTTTTCTCTCCTGGCACAAAGACAAAACAAACACAACCAAACACTCTTAGCTGATTTATAAAGGGTTTAACTTTATTCAATACCTGATATGGGGATTGGCTTTCCAATATTTGTGTTGGTGTTCGTTGATGAGGTAGCAAGCCGTGGAAACAAGCATCTCGACCAAAATCTTCTAGGTACATTCATGTGAAACATCATGGATCTTGTGACTTCCATCAAGTGCATATTCTTCCTCTCGGCCTTGCCATTTTGTTGAGGAGTGTAGGGGCAACTTGTTTGGTGCAAGATTTCATGTTTTGCCATATGTTCTTTGAAGGCATTGCTTGTGTATTCCCCACAATTATCTGATCTAAAACACTTAATCTTTGCATTATATTGATTAGTGATATAGTTTTGAAAGTTTTTGAAAGCGTCTAACACCCTATCTTTAGAAGGAAACAAAGTTAGCCAAGTGTATTTTGATTTTTCATCTATAAAGGTCACAAAATAAGCTTGATTTTCTCTAGATTTGCATGGTGAAGACCACACATCAGAGTGAACAAGATCAAAACATTTTTCATAAAGCATTTTAGAGTTTGAAAACACAGATTTATGGTGCTTGCCTAAAATGCAAGACTCACAAGTATTATGATCAAAAGAGACACTTGGCAAAAGAGTTTTTAAAGCTTTAACATGCGGGTGGCCTAATCTATAGTGCCATAAAACATTATTAGCCTCGGCCAAAACAGAGTTAAAAGCAGAATGAAAATTGGAGCTTGACACTTCTTTGTCAAGGATGTAAAGATCTCCTCTTGTGGTTCCTTTCCCAATCACTTCTTTACTTTCAATATCCTCAAATATGACTTCATTAGGACTAAAAATGACATTGCAATTTAGATCACAAGCAATTCTTTTAACCGAGATGAGATTAGATGTAAAGCTAGGCATGTATAAGGCTTGAGAATCTCTATTGAACAACCTAAGATTGCCTAACCCTGTCACAGGAATTCTACTACCATTAGCAATAATCACATTTCCTAGGGCAGGTTTAACATTAGTAATCAAGTTCTTATTGCTAATCATATGGTGAGATGCTCCTGAGTCAATAATGATAGGTTTTATAGGTTTCTCAATTACTTGAGCACTAAGAGAGTAAAGGGAACCCATACCAGAACCCTTAAGGGCTTTGATGAGTGCCTCCAAGTCAGATTTCCTGACGTATTCATCTATGTAAGGCACCATCGCCGTGGATTCCTCTTCCTTATCTTTGGAGCTCATGGTACTAGTGCTAGGACCGGTTGCATCTTCACTTGAGAGATTTGCTTTGGCATCCTTGAATTTGGCTGGTTTGAGATGGGGGTTTAAGATCCAACACTTATCCTTGGAGTGCCCTTTCTTCTTGGAGTGATCACATATAGCAGCTCTTCTTTCCTCATACGTCTTGGAGCTTGATTTGTATGCTACTTTGTTGGACGTGACAAGCTCCTTTTTGTTGCCGAATAGCTCAATGTAACCTTGCTCTCTTTGTAACTGAGCACACACTTTCTCAAGGTTGGGCAAAGTGTCAGAACGGAGTATGTGCTTGATCACATCTTTGCAGCTGCTATTGAGGGTTAGAAGGAGGCCAAAGACCTTGTCTTGCTCCCTTCGCTCATTCAAAATCTTGGGATCAATAGTACTTGGACGTAGCATTTCCAATTCTGCCCATAGACTTCTAAACCTTCCAAAATGCTTAGTAAACTCCATGTCTTCTTGGTTTAGATCATTAATCGCCTTTTTGACCTCATAAACCCGGCTGAGATTGGAAATGTTACCATAGACCGTTTGGAGAGTATCCCACAGATCCTTAGCACTCTCACAGTATGAGTAAGCTTCAAGGATAGACGAGTCAAGAGATCCTTGTATGATTCTAACACCTTTTGGTCCTCTTGGAACCACTTGTTCTCTTCGGTGAGGGATTCACTTTCAGTAAGGGTGATATCCGAGATTGTTGCTTGTGACTTAAGAATATGGTTCCAAAGACCACGACCACAGAGTGCAATCTTCACAGTCCTTGCCCATAAGAGATAGTTAATCCCTTTAAGAGTTACCGGACAAGAGATCTTCTTATGTTCCTTGTCCTCCATGTAGACAGATGATTACTTTTGTTTTTGAACCGAGAAAAGATTGAAACTTTAGAGAGAAAACAGAGTCTAGAACTAGAAAGCTTGTGTTTTTAGATAGAGACCAAGAGGAAACGGTATAAAGTTTGGATCTTTATATGTTTTCAAGTCTCAAAAGGCACAAAGCTAGAAACTTTGAACTAGATCCGGGAAAAACATAGATTTTTTATGAATCCAAAGTCTAGATCCGATATGATCTCCCCTAGCTTGTCATTCGATGAGGAACCTCATGTAGCTGAACTTGTACCAGAGGAGAGGATTACAAGGAACTTCACCTAGCTTGTCATTCGATGAGGAACCTCATGTAGATTTTTTATGAATCCTATCTTGCACTCCGCGCTGTTTTTCTGTTTCTTTTAAAAAATCGTTGTGTTGTTTTCTTTCTTTCCTTTTTTGTTTAAAACAGATAAACCCTAAAGGAAGGAGCAACTTGTGCTCTTCTCCTTTATATATCACGCCACCTTCTTCAATAATGGGTAATCAAAATTTTATCATCAACTTCTTTGTTAGACTCACCATGATTCTTCATTGAATCCGAAACACTTACAAGTCATAGTTACTTCCAAGTGATTCTGCGAATCATCCAGTAATCCTCCCATTGATTGCTTGAGTTGTCCACCATCCATCTTGCATCTCAATCACCTCCATATCACCCCTGTTCTGTTCTTGAAGTCACCACCATCTAAACCATCTTCCCCTATCCGCTTGCCTCTGTTTTCAGTCCATAACCGCAGCCACCTTCCATTTAACCACCAATCCGCCTAGAAGAGTCCTTGCCTTTGCCAAAGAGTTGAGATCCTATCCAAGGGCGTATCACGTGGTATCGAGCCAACTTCGTACCTACAGGCTGAGTCTCTCAACCTGTAACCCGTAATACTTGATTAATCAATTGCTTGCCGGACTGCTTAGGTGTTAGACAGACTTGATAAACCCGTTTCATAACTTGTTTATAACGTTTTGATCTCGTTGCTTATAGTGTTAAAAACAACTTTGATCTTCCGTGCCCTTTTGTTTAAGCTCTCTTCTTATTTAAATCACAACTTGTGTTAATTGTGTTGTTCTTAAACCATTGCTTGCTCGCTGATTTTTATACGTGCTAAAGAGAAATTTGTTTATCACGTTAATCTCTGTTCTTTAAAGCTTAATTCAAATCTGTCTAGTTCTTTAAGTTACTTATTTGTTGCTATCATTAGAACATCTTACTTCGAGTTGTCTTTATGAATCAGGTACTATGAGGGAATCTCAAGGAATCCATAGACATCGGAGGATGTATCGTTATGAAGAGCTACGTAAGAGCACTCCACCGTTTCATGGAAGCAAAGATCCTAATGAGTATGTTGAATGGGAGATTGGAATGAGCTACGCCTCCAAGTTCAACGCCTTCACGGAAGATGAGCTACTAAGAGCCGCCGTTTCAAGTCTTCGGGATGATGATCTTGCTTGGTGGAAGGAGACTGAGTGGAGAAGATGGCCTAAACACCCAATCACCACATGGACATAACTCAAGGCCCTCATGAGAAGAAGATATGCTCCACACCTCACACGAAGGCCAACCACTAGATCAACACATAAGCCTAAAGAGACATATCCTCGAGCTAAATCTTTTAATTTTTCAACTTACAAAGAAACAAGACCATATGAATATCATGAGGAAAGAAAAATTAATGAACCTGAACGAATTAACAAGAGAAAGAACTCACAACATATGCTAGATCAGGATCAAAAGGTTCGACAAGAAGACGTGGTGCAAGATAATGACAAAGTGGTGTACAAGAAGGAACATGAAGCATTGGAGCTTATTGAGTGTTGTATGGTTAAAGAACAAGGAGACAATCAAGAACTTTTACGATCTGATTCTGATATTGAAGAATAAGGGGAGTCACTTAATTCTTTTGATTTTAAATCAGATTTTGATATCTCCATGACTGTGTTAAAGCACTTGTCTTGTGTCAAGAGACTTGAGGAACTTTCAGGTGCTAAGGAGATGATCACAATCGAAGAAGAAGCTTCTACAAAGCCTATGGTGATCTATGAGCAAAACCTACCTCTTGAAGCCGATGATGCCATACTATTCACCCCAAAAGGATCCCTTACAGCCATGTCAAACATCAAGAAGAGTGCAGAGTTGACCAGAACAGACTCTCCAACTCAAAGCAACAACTACCTGCCAAGTCCAGAAATTGACAGAATTATAGCTGCGGCTTGTGCAGCTGAAAATAGGACAAATATCAGCTACTGGGGTAAAACGGAGATATCTACCATATTATACACTCAAATAGGAATCTTTCAAGCTATATCTAGTCCCAAGATCATGTCGGAGCTTACCACAATCGATGTTCAAAGTTCAGCTACAACTTGCTATTTATGAAGATGAGTACGTGTGGTCCACTTCAAACCTTCATATGGCGACCTGGAGCTATTCCACAAGCACACACCAGTTCCTCTTGGAGACGTTCTACAAGTTCATAACCCCCTGGTCCATATCAAGACGTTGATTCCAAGCATGTGCCATCAAGAGCAACACGCTACCATGCTTATCAAGCAACCACTTAGGCGAAAGTCTATTATGTATGGTGATTCTTTTCATGCATCTAAGTTCAAGGATCGAGATCATAGCTACTCTAAAGACCAACTGTGTTTGAAGCAAAGTCAAGAAGAGACTAAGTCCAAGAGCACCAGCCCCATGAACCAATCGGGTGAGATCGAGAAAACTTATTCTTTTAGTAAATCTCGGTCACGTTTTGTATATAAAGAAACTCTTATGAGTTTCTCTAATCTTCCATCGGTGTTTCCGAGTGAGTTTTCTTTTGTTTCGCAGCAGCATGAGCATGAGTTTCCCAAGACAAAGAACCACCAAACCTTCAAGATGTCTCATTTCAAAACCGAGCTAGATCCATGGCGACTAATGAGCCTCTCATCCATGTTGATTATGAGTCTTTCACCCATCGTGAAGTACCACCAGAGATTGACAAAGAACGAGATAGAAGTGTCTACTTCTATGAGGTATTTTCTTATCCTATTCATTCCAAGACAGGTAAGGACAATGTTGTGACCAACACATTGTCAAGGAGGTACCTTCTACTCTATAACTTTAGTACCAAGGATGTTAGCTCTGTAGTTTATAAAGAACTATATGGTTGTGGTAATGAGTTTGGAAAATCATATAAAGCTTGTGGAAAGTTTGTTAGTAATCATTACCTTAGAAGAGATTTCTACTTGTTTTACGATAACTTGTGCTTGTCTAGTTTTGTTCTTTGTGAGAAATTGTGTAGGGAAGCACAGGAGGAGAGCGTATAGGATATGAGGATACCACGAGGAGTCTCGAGAAGCTCATCTATCACCTTTACTTGCCTCACAAGAAGAAAGAAATCGAGGAAGAGACTATGCCAAAGTCGAGACATAAGAGGAACATTGTGTATCCCTTGGATCCTCAAGCGCAATTGAAGCACAAGAGTGAAAGACCAGCAGCTGCACCACCTTGGAACATCAAATCCAACCGTTCAAAAATCCAGAATGTTCAAGACTTGATCAAAGCAACATCCCGAGCAAATTGGATCAACACCATTTCTAAACCGAACACATTTCAGCTCTTATAAGGATAATTACTTTATCTTTGATTTTAACTATTTGTGTTTGTTTCAGGTATTCATATGGAGACCTGGAGAACGTCTAGGACATATTGGAGATCCTCATGACCCGCATCCGATACTAAAGCACTTCAAAGAAGATGCTCATCACCTTTATCCTCAAGGTAAGCTTATTTTAGATTTGAATGCTACTAATCATGCTTCTTTCCTTGTAGGTAAAACAGATTTGAGGTCAAATCCTTTTGAAGAAAGGGAGGATGATTTGATCTCACCTAGCTTGTCATTCGATGAGGAACCTCATGTAGCTGAACTTGTACCAGAGGAGAGGATTACAAGGTCCAAAGCTAAGGAGCTAGCCAGAAAGGCTCAAGCGATGATCATGGAGGAGGAGCATGGAGGAGCAGCAGCTAGGAGCTTCTACAACATTCTTATCCATACCTCCAAGGAAGACAAGACAATGAGCTAAGTACTTAAGTGGTTGTTTCTGTACTCTTTTGTCCTTAGTAGAGAAGGTTTTATCCCACCACGGTTTTCCTATCACTAAGATTTTAACGAGGCAAAACAACTACTTCATCGGGTACTTAGCCATGGCTTGATCTTCGTGTAGGAGAGGCGCAACTACCCATTGTTTCTATCTCACAAAGCTCGCCATTCATCCATCCTATCTTGCACTCCGCGCTATTTTTCGGTTTCTTTTAAAAAAACGTTGTGTTGTTTTCTTTCTTTCCTTTTTGGTTTAAAACAAATAAACCCTAAAGGAAGGAGCAACTTGTGGTCTTCTCCTTTATATATCACGCCACCTTCTTCAATAATGAGTCGTCAAACTTTTATCATCAACTTCTTTGTTAGACTCACCATGATTCTTCATTGAATCCGAAGCACTTACAAGTCATAGTTACTTCCAAGTGATTCTACGAATCATCCAGCAATCCTCCCATTGATTTCTTGAGTTGTCCACCATCCATCTCGCATCTCAATCACCTCCATATCACCCCTGTTATGTTCTTGAAGTCACCACCATCTACACCATCTTTCCCTATCCGCTTGCCTCTGTTTTCAGTCCATAACCGCAGGTATTTATATGGAGACCTGGAGAACGTCTAGGACATATTGGTGATATTAGCAGGAAGCCGGAACCGGATGCCCGAGAAAACCGGAGCCCGATCACCGAGAAAAACCGGAGCCCGATCATCGAGCAAAATCGGAGCCCGATCATCGAGCAAAACCGGAGCCCGATCACCGAGCAAAACCGGAGCCCGATGCCCGATCAACGAGCAACGGGAAACTTGAAGGCGACATTATCACAAGGTCACGAGCTAAGGAGTTAGCTAAGGATGCGCATACGATGATGCTAAAGGAGGAACCAGGAAGAGAAGCAACCGAGAGCTTCTACAACATCCATCATCACGTCTAAGTAAGAAGACCAAGCTATGAGAGCTAAGCGGCTAAGTGTCTCGCTTGGTACTCTTTCCCACTGGGTTTTAACGAGGCCAAGAAGAACACTACGTCGGCCACTTAGCAATCATAGCTTGAAGAGTGTAGGAGACGAGGCACTTTAAACTACTCGTTGTTTTATCGCTTTTAAAACGCCGTGTTGTTTGGCGATTTCCTTTTTGTATAAGTGGTGCGGTTTCCTTTTACCGAGAACTTTCCATTTCTCTTTGGCGCAGCCCCTAAAAGGAGAAAAGCGCTTGTGCTAACTATATAAAAGGGATGCGCCGCTCACCTTGTTTCTCAGCAAACTTTTATATCACAACTCTTTTACAAGGTTTCGCTCATTGACTTAGCTTCTAAGTCCGATCTCCTAACAAGCCGTTAGCTACCTTGGAGATCTTCGCAAACCTTAGCCGGTTTCCCATCACCTGCTAAGTAACCACCTCCACATACACGCTTCCTCCATCCACTACCCCTTGTTCCGTGTGCGATACCACCATCCCCACCGATTCATCACACCACACCGTTTTGCTTGTTGCTCAGCCACGTCCAGAGAGTATCCTTGAGGAGGGAGGGCGTATCATCTGGTATCAGAGCCTCCTCTGAACCAAAAGGCTGAGTTATCTCTAAACTCTCTAACGTTCTAATCTTGTTCCGTCTAGATCGATTAGCACTTGTTAAGATTGATAGAATCATTGGTCGTTTGTGTTCGTTCCTTCTCTATAAACTTGTTTGTTTGAAATCGCTTGAAAACTTGTATGGCCCGATTAAAACTTGATAAGATCGCATCTAGAGCCGCACCGTACTTCTGTTTTCTTGAAATCTTGTGTGCTTCTTTGAAAAGTTCTTCATCGTGTTCTTGATCAAGTTTTGTGTAGCGGCGGCGAGTTAGGTCTAGGATAAAACAAATAAACCCTTTCAAAATTTCCTTTTTGTCTCAGTTACGCGATTTCCTTTTCGTCAAAACGAGCATTTTCATTAAACGGACAATTTCCTTTTCTTTGAACTGTGCATGTGGCGACTTCCTTTTTGATTGTGTTGCACGTTATTTCATTATATCATCCACTCTTACTTGCTATTCTTTTGGTGAACGTCTTGCTGCGAGTTTCCTCTATTTGACGCAGGTACCATGGCTCTATCTCTTGAGGCGTTAGACGACCTAAAGAAGCTCATAGCAGCGTAAGTAGCCGAGGCCATGACCCAACTCCTTCCCCAACAAATTTCTCAACAACTCACCTTGGAACGTGAGAGACAAGCTCGGGAGGCTACAAAGGTAACCTCGGACTCCGAAGGTGGGTCGACGCCGACTCCGTCCGAGGCCATGAGGATCACTAGAGGTAAAGGTGTAGCCGGTACCTCTAAATTCCAAGCCATCCGCAACTTACGTCCCGTCAACGGCAATGGACCGCCCAAGGAACCGGGACATCCAACTCGTAATGGACCTACTGAACCTGAGCTAAGCGCTCCGCGTCAACGAGCACCAGCCGGTCGCAATCGCCGAACGGAGACCATAGCCGGCCAACGTATCTACATCGACTCCGATGATGAATACTACAACTCCAACGCATCAGACCGTAGTAGGAGGAGCTATAGACGAGACATGCGTGATAGAGATCCCGAGAGGCAACAATTGAAGCACATCAAAGCCAAATTTCCTCCGTTCCAAGGGAAGAATGACCCGGAAGCTTACCCGGATTGGGAGAGGAAGATGGAGTCGAGCTTCTGTGTCATGACACCTACGCCTCCAACAAGGTGAAGATTGCCATCTCGGAATTCAGCGACTATGCCCCGTTATGGTGGGATCGCTCAAGCACCACCAGGAATTGTCACAATGAGATGCCCATCACCACGTGGCCGCAGCCTTACTACACACATGCGGAAAAGGTTTGTACCTAACCATTATCACCGAGAGGTCCTCAACAAACTCCGAAAACTTACCCGTGGTTCAAGCACGGTGAGAGACTACTTCCAAGAAATGGAGACTCTCCTTATCCGAGTTGGTCTAGAAGAGGACGAAGAGGTTACAATGGCCAGGTTTGTTGGTGGACTTAGCCGGGACATTCAGGATAAGGTTGAACTACAAACCTATGTAGACCTTGAGGAGCTGGTCCATAAGGCCGAGCTGGTCGAGACTCAGCACAAGAGGAGATATGCCAAGCCCGCCTACCCCTCTGGCCAATCCAAGACGAGAGACTTCTCCACTACCCGACCACCTTACACCAAGGACGTCAAACCCACTTCCACGGTCAAGGAAGAATCTAAAGCTGATCCTAAGGAAAGAAACAACACCTCTCTAAGTAGCGTCAGATGCTTTAGATGCCAGGGGATGGGTCACTACTCCCGAGACGCCCCAACAAGAAAGTGTTTCTTACGCTAGACAACGGAGAGATAGTTCCCCGGAATCTGATTCTGAGCAAGAGGAGGAAGGGGAGGAAGAAGAGACGGCTGCTATTGGCTAGCTGTTGGTTGCTAGGAGGACCTTGAGTGTTCAGAACCAGCCGGCTGAATTGGTGCAAAGGGATCACCTCTTTCACACCTGATGCCTCATCAAGGGGAAAGTATGTAGCTTGATCATCGACGGTGGTAGTTGTACCAACGCCGCCAGTGAACTCATGGTCAAGAAGCTTAGCCTAGAGACCATCTCCCACCCTAGACCGTACAAACTCCAATGGCTGAATGAGAGTGGTGCGTTGACGGTGGTGACACATCGGTCAAGATCTCCTTCTCCATAGGCAAGTATGAGGATGATGTGCTCTGTGATGTCATACCCATGGGATCAATCCATGTGCTACTTGGAATACCTTGGCAATCTGACCGCCGTGTGCTACATGATGGTTACACCAACAAACATTCATTTGACTTCAAAGGCGAAAGATCACATTAGCACCTCTCACACCAAGCGAAGTATACCAAGATCAACTCTACCTCAAACTCAAGGAGGACAAGGAGAAGGAACTGGTTATGAGCACCAGCCTTCACATCAACCATAATGAAGTGTCTAGATTTCCAAATTCTGATTATCCTATGTTAATGCTTGTCTATAGATAGACTCTTGTTAGCATTAACCCTACACAGGAGTTACTTAGTGGAATGTCTAAGCTCTTGCAGGATTACAATGACGTCTTTCCCAAGGAGATTCCACCAGGTCTACCTCCCATCCGCGACATAGAGCATCAGATTGACCTAGTTCCCGGCTCAGCCCTTCCAAACCGCCAGCCTTACGAACCAACCCGGTGGAAACCAAGGAGCTTCTGAGGCAAGTTGAGGAGCTGATGAGTAAAGGACACATCCGAGAGAGCATGAGTCCTTGTGCGGTATCGGTTATGCTGGTGCCAAAGAAGGATGGATCATGGCGCATGTGGGTTGATTGCCGAGCCATCAACAACATCACAGTGAAGTATCGCCACCCTATTCCTAGATTAGATGATATGTTAGATGAATTGTGTGGTTCTAACGTGTTCTCTAAGATTGATCTTAAGAGTGGTTACCATCAGATTAGGATGAAAGAGGGTGACGAATGGAAAACAGCCTTCAAGACCAAACAAGGCATGTATGAGTGGCTTGTGATGCCATTTGGACTTACTAATGCTCCTAGCACTTTTATGCGTCTAATGAATCATGTCTTAAGGTCTTTTATAGGTGTCTTTGTGGTGGTCTAGTTTGATGACATCCTGATCTTTAGCAAGAGCCTAGCCGAGCACCTTGACCATATACAATCTGTCCTTGACGTGCTAAGAAGGGAAAATCTCTTTGCTAACTTAGACAAGTGTACTTTTTGCACTAACCAGATTGTGTTCTTAGGTTTTGTTGTGAGTACAGAAGGTGTTAAGGTGGATGAGGAGAAGATAAAGGCTATCAAAGAATGGCCAAGACCAACCACCGTAGGAGAAGTCAGGAGCTTCCATGGACTAGCCGGCTTCTATCGGCGGTTTGTCAAAGACTTCAGCACACTTGCGGCCCCACTCACCGAGATCATCAAGAAGGATGTAGGCTTCAAATGGGGAGACGCCCAAGAACAGGCTTTCCAAAGTCTTAAAAGAGAAGCTTATCAATGCCCCTTTACTCATGCTTCCGATTTCCTCAAAACTTTTGAAATTGAATGCGATGCTTTTGGTGTAGGTATTGGTGCGGTTCTCATGCAGGACAGAGACCAATAGCCTATTTCGGTGAGAAGTTAGGAGGAGCCACGCTGAACTACCCTACATATGACAAGGAGCTCTATGCGTTGGTGAGGGCACTACAAATTTGGCAACACTACCTCTGTCCAAAAGAGTTTGTTATCCACACCGATCATGAATCCCTCAAACATCTCAAAGGACAACAAAAACTCAACAAGAGGCACGGTCGCTGGATCGAGTTCATTGAGACTTTCCCATACGTAATCAAGTATAAGAAAGGTAAGGACAATGTCGTAGCCGACGCATTGTCCAGGAGGTACACCCTAATCTCTGAATTACATTCTAGACTTATTGGTTTTGAAACGCTAAAGGACTTATATGAATCAGATTCAGAGTTTGGTGAAAAATACTTAAAGTGTGCTAAGTTTTCGTATGAGAACTTCTTTAGACAGGATGGATACTTATTCTGCAATAACAAGCTGTGCATACCTAGCGGATCGATCCGAGAACTACTAGTGAGAGAGGCCCATCGAGGAGGATTGGCCGGGCACTTTGGAGTAGCCAAGACCTTAGCCAGCCTCCAAGCCTACTTCTATTGGGTTCAGATGAGAAGAGACGTGGAGAGGATTTGTGTTAGATGCATTACATGTAAACTAGCTAAGAGTAAGGTGCAACCACACGGTTTGTACACCCCTTTGCCTATTCCTTCTCATCCTTGGACGCATTTTTCCATGGATTTTATTGTCGGCTTACCTCGAACCAGAAATGGTAGAGATTCTATTTTTGTTGTGGTGGACAGGTTCAGCAAAATGGCCCATTTCATCGCTTGCCACAAGACGGATGATGCCGTGAGTGTAGCTAATTTGTTTTTAAGGGAAGTGGTAAGGCTGCATGGGATGCCCCAAGTCATTGTTTCTGACCGTGACACCAAGTTCCTGAGCCATTTTTGGCGTACCATGTGGGCAAAGCTAGGAACCAAGCTGTCCTTTTCTACTACATGTCATCCGCAAACGGACGGTCAAACCGAGGTGGTAAACAGGTCGTTTTCCACACTCTTGAGGACACTGGTGAAGAGCAACATCAAGTCATGGGAAGAGTGTCTACCCCATGTTGAGTTCGCTTATAACCACGCTAAGCATTCTTCTACTCTTTACTCTCCTTTTGAACTAGTATACGGCTTTAACCCCATGTCTCCAATAGATCTGATTGCCATGCCCTTAAGTGAAATGTCTAGTGTCGACGGCAAGAAAAAGGCTGAACAGGTCAGGAAAATACACGAAAAGGCCAAGGAGAACATCGAGAAGAGAACCGAGCAATACGCCAAGCATGCCAACAAGCGCCGTAAGGAAATAGTGTTTAAAGAAGGCGACTTGGTGTGGGTCCATTTGAGGAAGGAGCGGTTCCCAGCAGAGAGGAAGTCCAAGCTCATGCCTCGAGTAGACGGGCCTTTCAAAGTAACCCAGCGGATCAACGACAACGCCTACAAGATCGACCTCCAAGGTAAGTATATGATATCGGATTCCTTCAACGTTTCTGACTTGTCTCTGTTTTCAGTCCATAACCGCAGGTATTTATATGGAGACTCGGAGAACGTCTAGGACATATTGGTGATATGAGCAGGAAGCCGGAACCGGATGCCCGAGCAAAACCGGAGCCCGATCACCGAGCAAAACCGGAGCCCGATCATCGAGCAAAACCGGAGCCCGATCATTGAGCAAAACCGGAGCCCGATCACCGAGCAAAACCGGAGCCCGATCATTGAGCAAAACCGGAGCCCGATCACCGAGCGAAACCGGAGCCCGATGCCCGATCACCGAGCAACGGGAAACTTGAAGGCGACATTATCACAAGGTCACGAGCTAAGGAGTTAGCTAAGGATGTGCATACGATGATGCTAAAGGAGGAACCAGGAAGAGAAGTAACCGAGAGCTTCTACAACATCCATCATCACGTCTAAGTAAGAAGACCAAGCTATGAGAGCTAAGCGGCTAAGTGTCTCGCTTGGTACTCTTTCCCACCGGGTTTTAACGAGGCCAAGAAGAACACTACGTTGGCCACTTAGCAATCATAGCTTGAAGAGTGTAGGAGACGAGGCACTTTAAACTACTCGTTGTTTTATCGCTTTTAAAACGCCGTGTTGTTTGGCGATTTCCTTTTTGTATAAGTGGTGCGGTTTCCTTTTACCGAGCACTTTCCATTTCTCTTTGGCGCAACCCTAAAAGGAGAAAAGCGCTTGTGCTAACTCTATAAAAGGTATGCGCCGCTCACCTTGTTTCTCAGCAAACTTTTATATCACAACTCTTTTACAAGGTTTCGCTCATTGACTTAGCTTCTAAGTCCGATCTCCTAACAAGCCGTTAGCTACCTTGGAGATCTTCGCAAACCTTAGCCGGTTTCCCATCACCTGCTAAGTAACCACCTCCACATACACGCTTCCACCATCCACTACCCCTTGTTCCGTGTGCGATACCACCATCCCCACCGATTCATCACACCACACCGTTTCGCTTGTTGCTCAGCCACGTCCAGAGAGTATCCTTGAGGAGGGAGGGCGTATCAATTGGAGATCCTAATGACCCGCATCCGATCCTAAAGCACTTCAAAGAAGATGCTCATCACCTTTATCCTCAAGGTAAGCTTATTTTAGATTTGAATGCTACTAATCATGCTTCTTTCCTTGTAGGTAAAACAGATTTGAGGTCAAATCCTTTTGAAGAAAGGGAGGATAATATGATCTCACCTAGCTTGTCATTCGATGAGGAACCTCATGTAGCTGAACTTGTACCAGAGGAGAGGATTACAAGGTCCAAAGCTAAGGAGCTAGCCAGAAAGGCTCAAGCGATGATCATGGAGGAGGAGCATGGAGGAACAGCAGCTAGGAGCTTCTACAACATTCTAATCCATACCTCCAAGGAAGACAAGACAATGAGCTAAGTACTTAAGTGGTTGTTTCTGTACTCTTTTGTCCTTAGTAGAGAAGGTTTTATCCCACCACGGATTTTCCTATCACTAAGGTTTTAACGAGGCAAAACAACTACTTCATTGGGTACTTAGCCATGGCTTGATCTTCGTGTTGGCGAGGCACAACTACCCATTGTTTCTATCTCACAAAGCTCGCCATTCATCCATCCTATCTTGCACTCCGCGTTGTTTTTCTGTTTCTTTTAAAAAAACGTTGTGTTGTTTTCTTTCTTTCCTTTTTTGTTTAAAACAGATAAACCCTAAAGGAAGGAGCAACTTGTGCTCTTATCCTTTAAATATCACGCCACCTTCTTCAATAATGGGTAGTCAAACTTTTATCATCAACTTCTTTGTTAGACTCACCATGATTCTTCATTGAATCTGAAGAACTTACAAGTCATATTTACTTCCAAGTGATTTTGCGAATCATCCAGCAATCCTCCCATTGATTGCTTGAGTTGTCCACCATCCATCTCGCATCTCAATCACCTCCATATCACCCCTGTTCTGTTCTTGAAGTCACCACCATCTACACCATCTTCCCCTATCCGCTTGCCTCTGTTTTCAGTCCATAACCGCAGCCACCTTCCATTTAACCACCAATCCGCCTAGAAGAGTCCTTGCCTTTGCCAAAGAGTCCTTCCCTTTGCCAAAGAGTTGAGATCCTATCCAAGGGCGTATCAAGATCGTAAGGAATCCGACTTCTTTTGGATGAAAGCTTTTGTGTATAGGATAGAAACAAGCTTCACAATGGAAAAGTTTGAATCTTTGACACAAAACCGTGAAGAACAAGAGAAAGATTGGATCTTTTTGAAACAGAGATTGGAAAAACAGAGAATATAAAGATGCGGAAGCTAGATTAATGGTTCAAGAGCAAGTTTGCTCTGATACCATGTTAGAATTTGACAAAATAGACCGAGAGTATTTGAGATTTAGGAGAGATTTGGTTTCGGTGTTCTTCATGTTCTTGAAGGACATAAAGAGAAATTAGAGAGATTAGAGAGAGAATAGAGGATAAACATGTTTATTGATTTCATAAAGATCAGATTACAAGTTTACAAGGTAAAACAACATATAGGCCAAAATATGACCGTTAATGGATAAGCTACGCGGTAACAAGGTTTGACCGAGAAATGTCGCGCGCGTCCGCGGGGAAGCGCATTTTACCGAGCGCTGACCTTACCGCGGTAAGGTAACTATCGGGCGCCGGATAAACTTACCGAGCTCCCAACGTACCGTGGTACGGTAAAATGGTATCTTTTGGTTGAGACCAAAACCAGCCTCCCTTTCCAATCGTCTACCTTTCCTTCTTCATGGTTACCTCTTAAACCATCCTTCTCAGTCAATATTTTTCCTTTACGAGCTAAACTTGCACTCCAAGCCTTGTAATCATTGAACCGGACTAAATGCCTTGATGAATGGGCATTAGTCTTAACATGTACAAATTTGACGAACTTATGAAACATCTAACAACGCGTTTCTAGGACTCTAAACCAAGTTTTATACAACATGAGTGCTTATAAGTTCCTCAATGAGCTTTGTACAAGTTTGACGAAAGTATGAAACATCTAACAACGCGTTTCTAGGACTCTAAACCAAGTTTCATGCAACATGAGTGCTTATAAGTTCCTCAATGAGCTTTGTACAAGTTTCACGAACTTATGAAACATCTAACAACGCGTTTCTAGGACTCTAAAACAAATGTCATGCAACATGAGTGCTTATAAGTTCCTCAATGAGCTTTGTACAAGTTTCACGAACTTTTGAAACATCTAACAACGCGTTTCTAGGACTCTAAGCCAGGTTTCATGCAACATGAGTGCTTATAAGTTCCTCAATGAGCTTTGTACAAGTTTGACGAACTTATGAAACATCTAACAACGCGTTTCTAGGACTCTAAACCAAGTTTCATGCAACATGAGTGCTTATAAGTATCTCAATGAGCTTTGTACAAGTTTGACAAAGTTATGAAACATCTAACAACGCGTTTCTATGACTCTAAACCAAGTTTCATGCAACATGAATGCTTATAAGTTCCTCAATGATCTTTGTACAAGTTTCACGAACTTATGAAACATCTAACAACGCGTTTCTAGGAATCTAAACCAAGTTTCATGCAATATGAGTGCTTATAAGTATCTCAATGAGCTTTGTGTTGGATTTTAGAGAGTATAGAAGAGATTTAAGAGTTTGTGTTCTTGAGTTCATGAAGAACAAGAGAGAGAGAGAGAGAGAATGGAGAGAGAATAAAGAGTTTAATGTAAGTTTATTTCATAAGTGTTGATGTTTTTGTTTTACAAAGTTGATACAATATATAGAACATAAAGCTTAGAATATCATCTAAAGAATATGCCAAATTTGTCCACATCTTCTTGGTCTTAGCGCATCCACACCTCTTGGTCTCCACGCACTAATGGCTAAGTTTGCTTATGAGGACATGTGACTTGGAGAGAGTGAGATGCACTCTAGGCTTATCTTCACATGTGACTTGGAGAGAGTGAGATGCACTCTAGGCTTATCTTCACATGTGACTTGGAGAGAGTGAGATGCACTCTAGGCTTATCTCAACATGTGACTTGGAGAGAGTGAGATGCACTCTCGGCTTATCTCCACATGTGACTTGGAGAGTGCATTCTACTTGCCAATGGCTACTTCTAGATCCTTCCTCTTTGTCTTAATGTTAACAAGGTGAAGAGTGTTGAGTCTTCCTCAATCTAGGTCGTTTACCTTGATGACCAAGATAGGTTTGGTAACGCCTTAGTCTCTTCAATACTCCCCCGCAAGCTGAGCCTCATGCAATGGCTAAGCTTGGAACCCGTATGACTTTGCCTCGTTAAAACCTTGGTGAGAAAACCTCTTGGGATAAAACTCGCCTAAGGGAAAAGAGTACAAAATCATTCGGTTAGGGACTTAGGCGTTGGAAGCCCGTATGAGTCCAAGTCTTGGTAGTATGAACTCACAAACTTTCAAGCTTTCTTCTCACAACTCCTTCTTAAGATACCATCGGTTTTGCTTCTTGCTTCTTCATGGTTTCCTTAGGAGGGGGGGTTTTCCTACTTCTCAATCTTGGTGTGTTCTTCACATTGTCATAGATTGGGTTGGTGTAGACTTGATCTTTTGATTCCCATCCACGGCTTGTTCTTCACAAGCTTGAGTGTGAATGGACTTGACCGAACGCTTCGGCTCCTTTACTCTTTCTCTCCATTTCTCCTTAGTGGCTTTCTTCTTGTTATCCAAGTAACCGATAATCACTTCACTTCCGTTTCCTTTGAACCTTCAAGAGATTCATGAAATACAAGAATTTAGTGCATGGTTAACTTGATATAACTAAATAGAAATGCTCACAAATATCCGTAAGTCTATATGCCAATAATAAAACAATGAGTAATTTTGCCACATTTAAACCTAAGTTCTTTAGCAAATTTCAAGTGATTTAATTAGGCCATTTAGACAAACAAGAACTAGTAGATGTTATAAAAGTTATAAGGTGCGGCTCTAGTTCTTAAAGAGTTAATTTTAATGAAGAGAATTGGAGTTTAGGGACATCCTTTGGTTCGTAGTGGATTGATAGATTGATGATCTATTGTGGTTACACTTTGATTGAGCTCTTTGACTTCTTCATGAGGTCTTGAGGCTTTGTTCTTTGTGCAATTGGTACAAGGTTGATTGATTTGGCTCTTGCTCTTGATAGATGCATGGCCATAAGAATATTGGAATCGACCTTTGAACTTGTTCCTTTGGAGAAGTTTTGGCCAAATGATGACCGATTGGTTCGGCTTTGTTCTTGCTAGAAACTTGGCCGAATGTGATCGAGGATTTGTTAGTCGCTCGATGCCCGGACGCCCATGTCCGAGCGCCGGTGTCCGAGCGCCCATGTCCGAGCGTCGGTGTCCGAGCGCCCATTGTGTTGGTGACTTGACTCGGCTTTACTCCTTGATAGGTGTTTGGCCGAGTATAGATGATGTATGGCTTGCTCCTTGTAGATGCCTTAGCCATTTGATGAATTGGCTCGGCCTTTTTCTTGCTAGGAATTCGGCCGACTCAATACGGATGAGATGAGTCTCTTTCTTCGAGAGCTTCTTCTTTGGTGATGAACCGGCCTTGCTTAATGTAGAAGCTTAACCGTAAGTGAAATGGTTTTGCATCTTGGTGGATGCTTTAACCGAAGATTGGATGGTTCGGCCTTTCCCTTTGTAGAGTTTGGCCGGTAGTAATGATGGTCTTTGTCTTTGCCAAGGACTTGACCGATTGATGATGAGCCTTGTCCTTGCTAGAGACTTTGGCCGAGATGATGTGGTGATTGACTTCCATTTGATCATGATGAGATGTGTGATTTAACACTTCTTCTTCCCCCCTTCATGATTAGAATGGAAGTGTCATGAACTATTTTTCTTTCTCGGCTTTGTTCTTCACAAGTTTCTTGAGAAAGGATTCTCATCGTTTACTTTGGACACCATTCATGGCTTCTTTCATTCTTATCTTACTTCTTTTCTCTTTAGCACTTCTTTGTTACTTCTTTATGCTTAGGGGCTTTCATGATGATCTCTTTCAATCCTTAGACATGATGATCCTACATCATACCAACGACAAAAATTGATCATAGTTTCATGACTAACCGGCACAAGATAATAACTTTTAACAATTCACAAACTATTGATCAACCATTCACAAGTACAAGCAAGAATACAAGGGAGGATTTAAGACATTAGTTCAATATGTTCCCTAAGCCTTTTAACTAAATCCGAGAGTATTATGCATCTTGACAAGTTCAAGTTTTAGTCTTATAGTTTTGAAATTGACAATCCATTTTAATTAGTGATCTAAGGCATATATATATATATATATATATTGAAGCAAAAAGATCACTTAAACTAGTATCTAACAATACATGTAAAGAAATAGAAGAGTTTTAGAGATGGCCTTCTTATAGTTCCTTGGATAGATGGTTATAAGGAGAAGTCATTTGTACTCTTTAGAGTATCTTAACCGATTAGTCTATTATTGAGTTTATGACTTCCCTTATGAGGATTCTACATTGATTATTACCTACATATAAGTAAGGATTAGCCACAAGAGACTTTTGAATATGGCTCCTTGCCATTTACTTTAAAGGGACCATGGTCTTAAGAGCACAAAGACGGACCATGATCTTAGAAACACACAAACAAGATTCATTGTAACTTTAATGCTTTCATAGCTAGTTACTCATCTTGTATCATAAACTTAGATTCCCATAGGAGGTTTATGACATAAAACATAGATCATCATCTCAATTTCATCTTATGTAGATGTTAAAGAAATGAATCATTTCCCCATAAGTCCAAAAATGGATTCATCATGACTTTTAAAGTATCACCTTTTATATAATCATGGATCTCTTTTAGACTCATGTTAGCCGAGGATATAAAGGATTCATCAAGCTCAAGGTGTTTAATAAACACTTAATGATGCTCGGTTCACTTCCCTCTAAGAGAGTTTTGGATCCCATAAGACCTTATATGCTTAATCACAAGCGGATCTATGGTTCCTTACCCTTTGTTTAAACATAAGATCTTTTGGATTACCCAAGGTCTTAAGTTCACTTAGTCTTAAAGTCATCAAGGCTCAAACCATTTCACAAAACAAGGACTAGTGATTTGACCTTAGACATAGACATAAGTGGACCTCGGATCCTAGACCTTTTCAAGACTTAAATAACTTTACTAAACAAAGACTAGTGATTTAAGACTTAAACAAGAAACAAGACTTGGATACATTAGTGGGGTATGAAGAGGATAAAGAGTATAGTCTAAGACCGATTCCTTAATGATCTTAAAGATCTTTAGGACTCAAGGTAGCTACTAATCTCTTTATCTCCCTCTTGTGTTTCCACTTACACAACCGCCACAAATCATCTTCATTGTCTTGGAGATTATGAAATTGGGACCAAATGAGCATATATTCTTTAAAACTTTTGAAAACTATTATATGCTCAAAACATGCTTTTAAACCGAAACTTTATAGTATTGGATTCATCAAGGTCCCTTTAAACTCATAAGAGTGTGAAAGCCATGATTCACATCTACTAGTCTCGGTTTAGACAATGATCTTAAAGAACAATACAACCAAAACTATCATGTAGCTAGATCTTATTGATTTATGCTAACAATGAATGTGTTTTGATTGTCTTGTACTCATTAAGGAAATTAGATTCAACATGTCCTTTACTCACTAGGAGTTAAGCGGATCATGGTTTTCATTCAAAAGATCTTGTTAAAGCACAAACAAAAGGAAAGAGTTTTGGATTCATCAAGTTGTTTTTGCCTTATAAAAACAACAACGAGGTTCCCTTACCTTTTTAGCTCTCAAGATTCAAGCTTTGAGCTTTGATATCTTGGTCATTGCTTAATGCCTTAGCATATTCGGATTTAGATTCATCAAGGTTCCCTTGGACTCATAAGAGTGGGGAATCCATGGTTCTCATCCTCTTGCTTTCGGCCTTACAAAGATGAAGGATCACTTCAAACAATACTCGGATGCAACATAAAGTTTTAGAACCACGTTCAAACCTTATGCGTCGCTTTGAATTTGAAGTAATTACCTTCGGATTTGGATACAACACGTTATCGCTCATGGCGAATCATGGGTCTCATCCTTTTATCTTTGTATCTTAAGAAAAGCATAGATTTTCGGATTCAACAAGTCATTGTTCTTAAAGAATCAGTGAACATGGTTCTCTCACTCTTTAGCTCACAAGTTTCAAGCTTTATGCTTTGAGGACTTGGTCATTGCCTAATGCCTAAGTTAGATGGATTTGGATTCATCAAGGTCCCTTTTAAACTCATAAGAGTGAAGATACAAAGGTTCTCATCCACAACTTTCAGCCTAAACAAAGATCTTAAACAACAACTCAACCAAAAAACATCATGTAGCTAGATTTTCAATCTATGCTCACTATGATTTGGTTTTGATTGGATTGTTCTTGAAAGGAACTTGGATTCAATATGTCTCTTCACTCATTAAGAGACAAAGAGAGCATGGTTCTCTACCTAAGATGAGCATTGATTCACCAAGATCTTAAGGGTTTTAACCACTCGGATCTTGTTCATTCTTTTTCTCCTCTAGATCTTTGTGTTTATAAGCAAGAATTAAGAAGAAAGAGATTGGAGATTAGCGGAAGCAACTTGCCTAGGTCATCAAGAGCTTATGCTCTGATACTATGATGGATTTTAGAGAGTATAGAAGAGATTTAAGAGTTTGTGTTCTTGAGTTAATGAAGAACAAGAGAGAGAGAATGGAGAGAGAATATAGAGTTTAATGTAAGTTTATTTCATAAGTGTTGATGTTTTGTTTTACAAAGTGGATACAATATATAGAACATAAAGCTTAGAATAGCATCTAAAAAATATGCCAAATCTGTCCACATCTTCTTGGTCTTAGCGCATCCACACCTCTTGGTCTCCGGGCACTAATGGCTAAGTTTCCTTATGAGGACATGTGACTTGGAGAGAGTGAGATGCACTCTAGGCTTATATTAACATGTGACTTGGAGAGAGTGAGATGCACTCTAGGCTTATATTAACATGTGACTTGGAGAGAGTGAGATGCACTCTAGGCTTATCTCCACATGTGACTTGGAGAGTGTGAGATGCACTCTAGGCTTATCTCCACATGTGACTTGGAGAGAGTGAGATGCACTCTCGGCTTATCTCCACATGTGACTTGGAGAGTGCATTCTACTTGCCAATGGCTACTTCTAGATCCTTCTTATTTTTCTTAATTTTAACAAGGCGAAGAGTGTTGAGTATTCCTCAAGCTAGGTCGTTTACCTTGATGACCAAGATAGGTTTGGTAACGCCTTAGTCTCTTCAATACTTTGTACAAGTTTCACGACCTTATGAAACATCTAACAACGCGTTTCTAGGACTCTTAACCAAGTTTCATGCAACATGAATGCTTATAAGTATCTCAATGAGCTTTGTACATGTTTCACGAAGTTATGAAACATCTAACAACGCGTTTCTAGGACTCTAAACCAAGTTTCATGCAACATGAATGCTTATAAGTGTCTCAATGAACTTTTTATACAAGTTTCACGAACTTATGAAACATCTAACAACGCGTTTCTAGGACTCTAAACCAAGTTTGATGCAACATGAGTGCTTATAAGTTACTCAATGAGCTTTGTACAAGTTTCACGAACTTATGAAACATCTAATACCTCGTTTCTAGGACTCTAAACCAAGTTTCATGCAACATAAGAGCTTATAAGTTCCTCAATGAGCTTTGTACAAGTTTGACGAACATATGAAACATCTAACAACGCGTTTCTAGGCTCCAAGTTTCATGCAACATGAGTGATTATAAGTTCCTCAATGAGCTTTTTACAATTTTCACGAAATTATGAAACATCTAACAACGCGTTTCTAGGACTATAAACCAAGTTTCATGCAGCATGAGTGTTTATAAGTTCCTCAATGAGCTTTGTACAAGTTTGACGAACGTATGAAACATCTAAAAACGCGTTTCTAGGACTCTAAACCAAGTTTCATGCAACATGAATGCTTATAAGTGTCTCAATGACCTTTATACAAGTTTGACGAACTTATGAAACATCTAACAACACATTTCTAGGACTCTAAACCAAGTTTCATACGACATGAGTGCTTATAAGTATCTCAATGAGCTTTGTACAATTTTGACGAACTTATGAAACATCTAACAACGCGTTTCTAGGATTCTAAACCAAGTTTCATGCAAAATGAGTGCGTATAAGTTCCTCAATGAGCTTTGTACAAGTTTGACGAACGTATGAAACATCTAACAACGCGTTTCTAGGACTCTAAACCAAGTTTCATGCAACATGAGTGCTTATAAGTTCCTCAATGAGCTTTGTACAAGTTTCACGAACTTATGAAACATCTAACAACGCGTTTCTAGGACTCTAAACCAAGTTTCATGCAACATGAGTGCTTATAAGTTCTCAATGAGCTTTGTACAAGTTTTACGAACTTATAAAACATCTCACAACGCGTTTCTAGGACTCTAATCCAAGTTTCATGCAACATGAGTGAGTATAAGTGTCTCAATGAGCTTTGTACAAGTTTGACGATCGTATGAAACATCTATTAACGCGTTTCTAGGACTCTAAACCAAGTTTCATGCAACATGAATGTTTATAAGTGTCTCAATGAGATTTATACAAGTTTGACGAACTTATGAAACATCTAACAACGCGTTTCTAGGACTCTAAATCAAGTTTCATGCAATATGAGTGCTTATAAGTTCCTCAATGAGCTTTGTACAAGTTTCACGAACTTATGAAACATCTAACAACGCGTTTCTAACACTCTAAACCAAGGTTCATCCAGCATGAGAGATTATAAGTTCCTCAATGAGCTTTGTACAAGTTTCACGAACTTATGAAACATCTAACAACGCGTTTCTAGGACTCTAAAACAAGTTTCATGCAACATGAGTGCTTATAAGTTCCTCAATGAGCATTGTACAAGTTTCACGTACTTATGAAACATCTAACAACTCGTTTCTAGGACTCTAAACCAAGTTTCATGCAGCATGAGTGTTTATAAGTTCCTCAATGAGCTTTGTACAAGTTTGACGAACGTATGAAACATCTAAAAACGCGTTTCTAAGACTCTAAACCAAGTTTCATGCAACATGAATGCTTATAAGTGTTTCAATGACTTTTATACAAGTTTGACGAACTTATGAAACATCTAACAACACGTTTCTAGGACTCTAAACCAAGTTTCATACGACATGAGTGCTTATAAGTATCTCAATGAGCTTTGTACAATTTTGAGAAACGTATGAAACATCTAACAACGCGTTTCTAGGACTTTAAACCAAGTTTCATGCAAAATGAGTGCTTATAAGTTCCTCAATGAGCTTTGTACAAGTTTGACGAACGTATGAAACATCTAACAACGCGTTTCTAGGACTCTAAACCAAGTTTCATGCAAAATGAGTGCTTATAAGTTCCTCAATGAGCTTTGTACAAGTTTGACGAACTTATGAAACATCTAACAACGCGTTTCTAGGACTCTAAACCAAGTTTCATACAACATGAGTGCTTATAAATTCCTCAATGAGCTTTGTACAAGTTTGACGAAAGTATGAAACATCTAACAACGCGTTTCTAGGACTCTAAACCAAGTTTCATGCAACATGAGTGCTTATAAGTGTTGAGGAGAAAACACACAAGGAGGAAAAGACTTGGTGGATTCAAGCATGGCACAACATGGCGTGACCTACAAGGCACGGTCAAGGTTGGTCAATGGCGTCAATGTCTTCAACGGCTATAATAAGGATAAGGAAGAGAAGAAATAAGCCTTGAAATAGAGGAAAAGTGTCTTTGACCGAGAAGTAACCAATCGGAGCGGTACACGGAGCGAGCGCATCCGGTAAGCAAATCATCGGGCGCCAGCACATCCGGTACGGGAATCATCGGGCGCCAAAAGCAAAGACAGCGCATAAAGCAGTCCGGTACGGACGTCAGCGCACAAAAGCATCTTTGGAGCCGTATTATCCATAAACGGCTCTCTTCTTAGGGCTTTCTTCTCTTATCTATATAAACCGTGTAAATCCTCTATTGTATAATCAAGAAACACAATATTCTCTCTAATAACATTATGAAACCAAAAGTTCTTAATCCCCTCTAAATCTCCTAATGATTCCTTAATCTTTTTGGATTCATAAACACAAATCTTTACATGGTATCAGATTTAGGAGCATTTTTGCTCCTAAATCTCTTTTTCCGCAACCAAAAGCTCATAACTTTGGATCTAAACACCAAAGTTATCATCTTTCTCATCAAAACTTTCGGTGTTCTTCATATTTCTCGCAAAAATCTCTTGGCTTTGGTGAAATCTCATCAAAGTCATTACCTTTCTTCAAAAATCTCTCTCTTTTGTTGATAAATCTCATCAAAGGAGCTACTTTTTCACTTTAATCTCTCGGATCTAGCCAAATCTAATCTCAAAAATCAATCTTTTCATCAAAAATCCTAACTTTGTCACCAAGATCCAATCTTTCTAAAGGGAAAGCTCCAAGTTTTACATAGCGCCAGTAACTCTAAAGGGAATCAACTACCTGCTTTGGACAAGAACGATCAAAACCGCCTTATGTAGCCGCGGTCTTTGTAGCCATGTCTTGAAGAATCAAGCTCCAATAGATGCGGAAACGGCGAGTGGAGAGGAGACCATTACCACCAAAGAGGGAAAATGGTTTCAAGAAAATCAGAAAGTTCTTGGAATCATCCAAAGCTCGCTAGATCCATCCATCCTAGAGGCGTATTCCTATTGTGAGACGGCAAAGGAACTTTGGGACACCTTGCAAACCGTATACGGCAACATTTCAAATCTAAGCCGAGTTTATGAGGTGAAGAAAGATCTCACTGACCTCTATCAAGAAGACATGGAGTTTACCCAACACTTTGGCAAGTTTCAAGCTTTATGGGCAGAACTAGAAATGCTAAGGCCAAGTTCCGTCGACGCCAAGGTGCTAAATGAGAGAAAGGAACAAGATAAAGTCTTTTGCTTACTCTTGACCTTAAACTCAAGCTACAAAGATCTCATCAAGCACCTCCTTAGGGCGGATACTTTGTCATCTCTTGAAACGGTGTGTTCTCAGCTCCAAAGAGAACAAGGATCTCATGAGTTATTCGGAGGAAAGAAGGAGTTGGTCACCGCTAACAAAGCTGTCTACAAGCCGAAGGAAGATAGGAGGGCAATGGTTTGTGAACATTGCAAGAAGAAGGGTCATATCAAAGACAAGTGCTGGATCCTTCATCCTCATCTCAAGCCGAACAAATTCAAGGACCAAAAGGCGAATCTCTTTCAAGATGACTCGGCCACACCAAGCGGTTCATCAAGCCAAGGCAAGGATGATGATTCATTAGCCGTGGTTCCTTTCAACGATGAGTATGTCAAGAAATCCGACTTGGAAGCTCTCATTAAGGCCCTTAAGGGGTCCGGTATGGTTTCTAATATCTCTTTGAATGCTAGGATAGAACGGCCATTAGTGGTAGATTCGGGTGCATCTCACCACATGATTAGTAATCCAAATCTTATGAAAAATATCAAACCGACTATAGGAAATGTGATAGTTGCAAATGGTGGTAAGGTACCGATTAAAGGTTTTGGTAAACTTAGGTTGTTTAATAGAGATATGAATGCTCTTTATATGCCTACATTTACCTCAAATCTCTTATCCGTTAAACGCATATCAACCGATTTGAATTGCAATGTTACTTTCAGTCCTAATAGTGTTATTTTCAGGATATTAACTATAAGAAAGTCATTGGTAAGGGAAGCACCAAAGGGGATCTCTATGTGCTTGAAGGAAATCCAAGCTCCCATCTATCTTATGCATTCAATTTTGTCTTAGTAGAAGCTAATAACACCATTTGGCATGCTAGACTAGGTCATCCAAACTCTAGAGCTTTGAAATTGTTATTTCCAAATGTTTCCTTTGATAATAACTCCTGTGAATCTTGCATCCTTGGTAAACATTGTAGAACGGTTTTTCCAAATTCAAATAAAGTTTATGAATTATGTTTTGATTTGATCCACTCCGATGTATGGACATCACCATGCATCTCAAGAGAAAATCATAAATATTTTGTTACTTTTATAGATGAAAAATAAAAATACACATGGATTACCTTGTTAGCTTCTAAGGATAGAGTTCTTGATGCATTTAAAAACTTCCAAACATATGTCACTAATCATTATAATGCCAAGATCAAGTTTTTCAGGTCGGATAATGGTGGTGAATACATTAGTCATCCGTTTAAAGAGCATCTTGACAAGCACGACATCATCCACCAAACTAGCTGTCCATATACACCTCAACTGAATGGTGTAGCCGAGAGAAAGAATAGGCACCTAATGGAAGTAGCTAGAGCTATCATGTTCTACACCAATGTGCCTAAACGGTTATGGTCGGATGCCGTCATGACCGCATGCTACCTCATTAACCGGACACCAACACAAATCCTTCTAAACTCATCTCCATTTCAAATTTTAAACAAAGCTAATCCATACCTTGCTCACTTAAGGGTCTTTGGTTGTCTTTGCTTTGTGTTAATACCAGGAGAACAGAGGAACAAGCTTGATCCAAAGAGTATCAAGGCAATGTTCATCGGTTACTCCAACACACAGAAAGGGTACAAGTGTTATGTACCGGATACAAGAAGAGTGCTCGTATCAAGAGACGTGAAGTTCATAGAAGGGAAAGGGTAGTATGAGGATAAAAATTGGGAGAGCATTAAGGATCTACCCAATTCAGCCTCGGATAGGGCCACATCTCTTCGGAAACTCATGGAAAGTCTTGGTATGAAACTAGGAGAAGAACCTAATCAAGAAACAGATGTACAACCTCCTACCCATCTTGATCATGAGGGGGAGAGTGATGAACTGTCTACAAGCAACAATGAGCAAGTGGAACCACAAGTGGAACCAGAATCTCATGGAGAACAAGGTGAATCAGAATCACATGCTCATGGACAAACAACATCAAGTAGTCAAGAAGAAGATCACCATGACCAAGATATCCCGGTTGTGTTGAGAAGAAGTACAAGACAGAGGAGAGACCCATCCAATTGGGTAAACACCAGAGTCTACTTCAACAACAATGTTGTAGCCCATCCAATACAAGTTGTTTGCAACATGACAGTCTTCCCTCTTGAGCATCAAGTGTTTCTAGTGAAGATAGACTCTCATTGGATACCTAAGACTTATGAGGAAGCCATGGAGCATGAAGTTTGGATAGAGGCAGTCAGAAAGGAAGATCAAGCCATGGAAGTCAATGATACTTGGTATGAAACAAAGCTGCCTAAAGGAAAACGGACTATCAGCTCAAGTTATGTCTTCACCATCAAATACAAAAGCAATGGAGATATAGAAATATACAAGGCAAGACTTGTAGCAAGGGGTTTTACCCAAACCTATGGTGAAGACTACTTGGAGACGTTTTCACCTGTGGATAAACTACATACGGTTAGAGTCCTCTTCTCTTTAGCAACAAACCTGGAGTGGGATCTATGGCAAATGGACGTCAAAAATGTCTTCCTCCAAGGAGAACTAGAAGATGAAGTGTATATGACTCCTCCTCCCGGGAAGAAGGTTACATCGGGAAAAGTTCTTAGACTGAAGAAGGCTATATACGGATTGAAGCAATCTCCAAGGTCTTGGTATCACAAGTTGAGCAAGACCCTTCTTGAGACAGACTTTCAAAAAATCTGAAGCCGATCACACCCTCTTTAGCAACATGAGTGTTTATAAGTGACTCAATGAGCTTTCTACAAGTTTGACGAACTTATGAAACATCTAACAACTCGTTTCTAGGACTCTAAACCAACTTTCAGGCAACATGAGTGTTTATAAGTTCCTCAATGAGCTTTGTACAAGTTTGACGAACGTATGAAACATCTAACAACGCGTTTCTAGGACTCTAAACCAAGTTTCATGCAACAGGAGAACTTATAATTTCCTCAATGAACTTTGTACAAGTTTGACGAACGTATGAAACATCTAACAACACATTTCTAGGACTCTAAACCAAGTTCCATGCAACATGAGTGCTTATAAGTTCCTCTATGAGCTTTGTACAATTTTCACAAAATTATGAAACATCTAACAACGCGTTTCTAGGATTCTAAACCAAGTTTCATGCAACATGAGTGCTTATAAGTTCCTCAATAAGCTTTGTACAAGTTTCACGAACTTATGAAACATCTAACAACGCATTTCTAGGACTCTAAACCAAGTTTCATGCAACATAAGTGCTTATAAGTATCTCAATGAGCTTTGTACAAGTTTCACGAACTTATGAAACATCTAACAACTCGTTTCTAGGACTCTAAACCAAGTTTCATGCAACATGAATGCTTATAAGTGTCTCAATAAGTTTTATACAAGTTTGACGAACTTATGAAACATCTAACAGCGCGTTTCTAGGATTCTAAACCAATTTTCATGCAACATGAGTGCTTATAAGTTCCTCAATGAGCTTTGTACAAGTTTGACGAACTTATGAAACACCTAACAACTCGTTTCTAGGACTCTAAACCAAGTTTCATGCAACATGAGAGCTTATAAGTTCCTCAATGAGCTTTGTACAAGTTTGACGAACGTATGAAACATCTAACAACGCGTTTCTAGGACTCTAAACCAAGTTTCATGCACCATGAGCGCTTATAAGTTCCTCAATGAGCTTTGTACAAGTTTCACGAACTTATGAAACATCTAACAACGCGTTTCTAGGACTCTAAACCAAGTTTCATGCAACATGAGTGCTTATAAGTTCCTCAATGAGCTTTGTACAAGTTTGACGAACTTATAAAACATCTAACAACGCGTTTCTAGGACTCTAATCCAAGTTTCATGCAACATGACTGATTATAAGTATCTCAATGAGCTTTGTACAAGTTTCACGAACTTATGAAACATCTAACAACGCGTTTCTAGGACTCTAAACCAAGTTTCATGAAACATGAATGCTTATAAGTGTCTCAATGAGCTTTATACAAGTTTGATGAACTTATGAAACATCTAACAACGCGTTTCTAGGACTCTAAACCAATTTTCATGCAACATGAGTGCTTATAAGTTCTTCAATGAGCTTTGTACAAGTTAGACGAACTTATGAAACATCTAACAACTCGTTTTAGGACTCTAAACCAAGTTTCATGAAACATGAGAGCTTATAAATTCCTCAATGAGCTTTGTACAAGTTTGGCGAACGTATGAAACATCTAACAACGCGTTTCTAGGACTCTAAACCAAGTTTCATGCAACATGAGAGCTTATAAGTTCCTTAATGAGCTTTGTACAAGTTTGACGAACGTAAGAAACATCTAACAACGCGTTTCTAGAATTCTAAACCAAGTTTCATTCAACATGAGTGCTTATAAGGTCCTCAATGACCTTTGTACAATTTTCACGAACTTATAAAACAACTAACAACGCGTTTCTAGGACTCTAAACCAAGTTTCATGCAACATGAATGCTTATAAGTGTCTGAATGAGCTTTTTACAAGTTTGACGAACTTATGAAACATCTAACAACGCGTTTCTAAGACTCTAAACCAAGTTTCATGCGACATGGGTGCTTATAAGTATCTCAATGAGCTTTGTACAAGTTTGATGAACGTATGATACATCTAACAACGCGTTTCTAGGACTCTAAACAAAGTTTAATGCAACATGAGTGCTTATAAGTCCCTCAATGAGCTTTGTACAAGTTTGACGAACGTATGAAACATCTAACAACGTGTTTCTAGGACTCTAAACCAAGTTTCATGAAACATGAGTGCTTATAATTTCCTCAATGATCTTTGAACAAGTTTCACGAACTTATGAAACATCTAACAACGCGTTTCTAGGACTCTAAACCAAGTTTCATGCAACATGAGTGCTTATAAGTTCCTCAATGAGCTTTGTACAAGTTTCACGAACTTTTGAAACATCTAACAACGCGTGTATAGGGCTCTAAACCAAGTTTGATGCAACATTAGTGCTTATAAGTTCCTCAATGTGCTTTGTACAAGTTTTACAAACGTATGAAACATCTAACAACGGGTTTCTAGGATTCTAAACCTAGTTTCATGCAACATGAGTGCTTATAAGTTCCTCAATGAGCTTTGTACAAGTTTCACGAACTTGTGAAACATCTAACAACGGGTTTCTAGGATTCTAAACCTAGTTTCATGCAACATGAGTGCTTATAAATCCCTCAATGAGCTTTGTACAAGTTTCATGAACTTATGAAACATCTAACAACGCCTTTCTAGGACTCTAAACCAAATTTCATGCAACAAAAGTGCTGATAAGTGTCTCAATGAGCTTTATTCAAGTTTGACGAACTTATGAAACATCTAACAACGCGTTTCTAGGACTCTAAACCAAGTTTCATGCAACATGAGTGCTGATAAGTATCTCAATGAGCTTTGTACAAGTTTGACGAACTTATGAAACATCAAACAACGCGTTTCTAGGACTCTAAACCAAGTTTCACGCAACATGAGTGCTTATAAGTTCGTAAATGAGCTTTGTACAAGTTTAACGAACATATGAAACATCCAACAACGCGTTTCTAGGACTCTAAACCAAGTTTCATGCGACATGAGTGCTTATAAGTTCCTCAATGAGTTTTGTACAAGTTTCACGAACGTATGAAACATCTAACAACGCGTTTCTAGGACTCTAAAACAAATTTCATGCAACATGATTGCTTATAAGTTCCTCAATGAGGTTTGTACATGTTTGAAAAACGTATGAAACATCTAACAAATCGTTTCTAGAAATCTAAACCAAGTTTCATGCAACATGAGTGTTTATAAGTGACTCAATGAGCTTTATACAAGTTTGACGAACTTATGAAATATCTAACAACGCGTTTCTAGGACTCTAAACCAAGTTTTATGCAACATAAGTTCTTATAAGTTCCTCAATGAGCTTTGTACAAGTTTCACGAACTTATGAAACATCTAACAACGCCTTTCTAGGACTCTAAACCAAGTTTCATGCAACATGAGTGCTTATAAGTTCCTCAATGAGTTTTGTACAAGTTTGACGAACTTATAAAACATCTAACAACGCGTTTCTAGGACTCTAATCCAAGTTTCATGCAACATGACTGATTATAAGTGTCTTAATGCGCTTTGTACAAGTTGACGAACTTATGAAACATTTAACAACGCGTTTCTAGGACTCTAAACCAAGTTTCATGCAACATGGATGCTTATAAGTGTCTAAATGAGCTTTTTACAAGTTTGACGAACTTATGAAACATCTAACAACGCGTTTCTAAGACTCTAAACCAAGTTTCATGCGACATGGGTGCTTATAAGTATCTCAATGAGCTTTGTACAAGTTTGATGAACGTATGATACATCTAACAACGCGTTTCTAGGACTCTAAACAAAGTTTAATGCAACATGAGTGCTTATAAGTCCCTCAATGAGCTTTGTACAAGTTTGACGAACGTATGAAACATCTAACAACGGGTTTCTAGGACTCTAAACCAAGTTTCATGAAACATGAGTGCTTATAAGTCCCTCAATGATCTTTGAACAAGTTTCACGAACTTATGAAACATCTAACAACGCGTTTCTAGGACTCTAAACCAAGTTTCATGCAACATGAGTGCTTATAAGTTCATCAATGAGCTTTGTACAAGTTTCACGAACTTATGAAACATCTAACAACGCGTTTCTAGGGCTCTAAACCAAGTTTGATGCAACATTAGTGCTTATAAGTTACTCAATGTGCTTTGTACAAGTTTTACAAACGTATGAAACATCTAACAACGGGTTTCTAGGATTCTAAACCTAGTTTCATGCAACATGAGTGCTTATAAGTTCCTCAATGAGCTTTGTACAAGTTTCACGAACTTATGAAACATCTAACAACGGGTTTCTAGGATTCTAAACCTAGTTTCATGCAACATGAGTGCTTATAAGTTCCTCAATGAGCTTTGTACAAGTTTCATGAACCTATGAAACATCTAACAACGCCTTTCTAGGACTCTAAACCAAATTTCATGCAACAAGAGTGCTGATAAGTGTCTCAATGAGCTTTATTCAAGTTTGACGAACTTATGAAACATCTAACAACGCATTTCTAGGACTCTAAACCAAGTTTCATGCAACATGAGTGCTGATAAGTATCTCAATGAGCTTTGTACAAGTTTGACGAACTAATGAAACATCTAACAACGCGTTTCTAGGACTCTAAACCAAGTTTCATGCAACATGAGTGTTTATAAGTGACTCAATGAGCTTTATACAAGTTTGACGAACTTATGAAATATCTAACAACGCGTTTCTAGGACTCTAAACCAAGTTTCATGCAACATAAGTTCTTATAAGTTCCTCAATGAGCTTTGTACAAGTTTCACGAACTTATGAAACATCTAACAACGCGTTTCTAGGACTATAAACCAAGTTTCATGCAACATGATTGCTTATAAGTTCCTCAATGAGCTTTGTACAAGTTTGACGAACTTAAAAAACATCTAACAACGCGTTTCTAGGACTCTAATCCAAGTTTCATGCAACTTGAGTGATTATTAGTGTCTCAATGAGCTTTGTACAAGTTGACGAACTTATGAAACATTTAACAACGCGTTTCTAGGACTCTAAACCTTATTTCGTGCAACATGAATGCTAATAAGTGTCTCAATGAGCTTCATACAAGTTTCATGCTTTGTACAAGTTTCACGAACTTATGAAACATCTAACAACGCGTTTCTAAGACTCTAAACCAAGTTTCATGCAACATGAGAGATTATAAGTTCCTCAATGAGCTTTGTACAAGTTTGACGAACTTATGAAACATCTAACAACGCGTTTCTATGGGTCTAAACCATGTTTCATGCAACATGAGTGCTTATAAGTTCCTCAATGAGCTTTGTACAAGTTTGACGAACTTATGAAACATCTAACAACTCGTTTCTAGGACTCTAAACCAAGTTTCATGCAACATGAGAGCTTATAAGTTCCTCAATGAGCTTTGTACAAGTTTGACGAACGTATGAAACATCTAACAACGAGTTTCTACGACTCTAAACCAAGTTTCATGCAACATGAGTGTTTATAAGTTCCTCAATGATCTTTGTACAATTTTCACGAAATTATGAAACTGCTAACAACGCGTTTCTAGGACTCTAAACCAAGTTTCATGCAACATGAGTGCTTACAAGTTCCTCAATGAGCTTTTTACAAGTTTCACGAACTTATGAAACATCTAACAACGTGTTTCTAGGACTCTAAACCAAGTTTCATGCAACATGAGTGATTATAAAGTGTCTCAACGAGCTTTGTACAAGTTTTACGAACTTATGAAACATCTAACAACGCGTTTCTAGGACTCTAAAACAAATTTCATGCAACACGAGAGCTTATAAGTTCCTCAATGAGCTTTGTAAAAGTTTGACGAACGTATGAAACATCTAACAACGCGTTTCTAAGACTCTAAACCAAGTTTCATGCAACATGAGAGATTATTAGTTCCTCAATGAGGTTTGTACAAGTTTGTCGAACGTATGAAACATCTAACAACGCGTTTCTATGACTCTAAACCAAGTTTCATTCAACAGGAGAGCTTATAAGTTCCTCAATGAACTTCGTACAAGTTTGACGAACGTATGAAACATCTAACAACGCGTTTCTTGGACTCTAAACCAAGTTTCATGCAACATGAGTGCTTATAAGTTCCTCAATGAGCTTTGTACAAGTTTGACGAACGTATGAAACATCTAACAACGCGTTTCTAGGACTCTAAACCAAGTTTCATGCAACATAAGTGCTTATAAGTATCTCGATGAGCTTTGTACAAGTTTCACGAACCTATGAAACATCTAACAATGCGTTTCTAGGACTCTAAACCAAGTTTCATGCAACATGAGAGCTTATAAGTTCCTCAATGAACTTTGTACAAGTTTCACGAACTTATGAAACATCTAACAACGCGTTTCTAAGACTCTAAACCAAGTTTCATGCAACATGAATGCTTATAAGTGTCTCAATGAGCTTTATACAAGTTTGACGAACTTATGAAACATCTAACAACGCGTTTCTGGGACTCTAAACCAAGTTTCATGCAACATAAGTGCTTATAAGTTCCACAATGAGCTTTGTACAAGTTTAACGAACTTATGAAACATCTAACAACGCGTTTCTAGGACTCTAAACCAAGTTTCATGCAACATGAGTGATTATAAGTGTCTCAACGATCTTTGTACAAATTTTACGAACTTATGAAACATCTAACAACGCGTTTCTAGGACTCTAAAACAAGTTTCATGCAACACGAGAGCTTATAAGTTCCTCAATGAGCTTTGTAAAAGTTTGAAGAACGTATGAAACATCTAACAACGCGTTTCTAGGACTATAAACCAAGTTTCATGCAACATGAGTGCTTATAAGTTCCTCAATGAGCTTTGTACAAGTTTCACGAACTTAGGAAACATCTAACAACGCGTTTCTAAGACTCTAAACCAAGTTTCATGCAACATGAGTGCTTATAAGTATCTCAATGAGCTTTGTACAAGTTTCACGAACTTATGAAACATCTAACAACGCGGTTTCTAGGACTCTAAACCAAATTTCATGCGACAAGAGTGCTTATAAGTGTCTCAATGAGCTTTATACAAGTTTGACGAACTTATGAAACATCTAACAAAGCGTTTCTAGGACTCTAAACCAAGTTTCATGCAACATGAGTGCTTATAAGTTCCTCAATGAGCTTTGTACAAGTTTGACGAACTTATGAAACATCTAACAACGCGTTTCTAGGACTCTAAACCAAGTTTCATGCAACATGAGTGCTTATAAGTTCCTCAATGAGCTTTGTACAAGTTTGACGAACTTATAAAACATCTAACAACGCGTTTCTAGGACTCTAATCCAAGTTTCATGCAACATGACTGATTATAAGTGTCTCAATGCGCTTTGTACAAGTTGACGAACTTATGAAACATTTAACAACGTGTTTCTAGGACTCTAAACCAAGTTTCATGCAACATGAATGCTTATAAGTGTCTAAATGAGCTTTTAACAAGTTTGACGAACTTATGAAACATCTAACAACGCGTTTCTAAGACTCTAAACCAAGTTTCATGCGACATGGGTGCTTATAAGTATCTCAATGAGCTTTGTACAAGTTTGATGAACGTATGATACATCTAACAACGCGTTTCTAGGACTCTAAACAAAGTTTAATGCAACATGAGTGCTTATAAGTCCCTCAATGAGCTTTGTACAAGTTTGACGAACGTATGAAACATCTAACAACGTGTTTCTAGGACTCTAAACCAAGTTTCATGAAACTTGAGTGCTTATAATTTCCTCAATGATCTTTGAACAAGTTTCACGAACTTATGAAACATCTAACAACGCGTTTCTAGGACTCTAAACCAAGTTTCATGCAACATGAGTGCTTATAAGTTCCTCAATGAACTTTGTACAAGTTTCACGAACTTGTGAAACATCTAACAACGCGTTTCTAGGGCTCTAAACCAAGTTTGATGCAACATTAGTGCTTATAAGTTCCTCAATGTGCTTTGTACAAGTTTTACAAACGTATGAAACATCTAACAACGGGTTTCTAGGATTCTAAACCTAGTTTCATGCAACATGAGTGCTTATAAGTTCCTCAATGAGCTTTGTACAAGTTTCACGAACTTATGAAACATCTAACAACGGGTTTCTAGGATTCTAAACCTAGTTTCATGCAACATGAGTGCTTATAAGTTCCTCAATGAGCTTTGTACAAGTTTCATGAACTTATGAAACATCTAACAACACCTTTCTAGGACTCTAAACCAAATTTCATGCAACAAGAGTGCTGATAAGTGTCTCAATGAGCTTTATTCAAGTTTGGCGAACTTATGAAACATCTAACAACGCGTTTCTAGGACTCTAAACCAAGTTTCACGCAACATGAGTGCTTATAAGTTCCTAAATGAGCTTTGTACAAGTTTAACAAACATATGAAACATCCAACAACGCGTTTCTAGGACGCTAAACCAAGTTTCATGCGACATGAGTGCTTATAAGTTCCTCAATGAGTTTTGTACAAGTTTCACGAACGTATGAAACATCTAACAACGCGTTTCTAGGACTCTAAAACAAGTTTCATGCAACATGATTGCTTATAAGTTCCTCGATGAGCTTTGTACATGGTTGAAAAACGTATGAAACATCTAACAAATCGTTTCTAGAACTCTAAACCAAGTTTCATGCAACATGAGTGTTTATAATTGACTCAATGAGCTTTATACAAGTTTGACGAACTTATGAAATATCTAACAACGCGTTTCTAGGACTCTAAACCAAGTTTCATGCAACATAAGTTCTTATAAGTTCCTCAATGAGCTTTGTACAAGTTTCACAAACTTATGAAACATCTAACAACGCGTTTCTAGGACTCTAAACCAAGTTTCATGCAACATGAGTGCTTATAAGTTCCTCAATGAGCTTTGTACAAGTTTGACGAACTTATAAAACATCTAACAACGCGTTTCTAGGACTCTAATCCAAGTATCATGCAACATGACTGATTATAAGTGTCTCAATGCGCTTTTACAAGTTGACGAACTTATGAAACATTTAACAACGTGTTTCTAGGACTCTAAACCAAGTTTCATGCAACATGAATGCTTATAAGTGTCTAAATGAGCTTTTTACAAGTTTGACGAACTTATGAAACATCTAACAACGCGTTTCTAAGACTCTAAACCAAGTTTCATGCGACATGGGTGCTTATAAGTATCTCAATGAGCTTTGTACAAGTTTGATGAACGTATGATACATCTAACAACGCGTTTCTAGGACTCTAAACAAAGTTTAATGCAACATGAGTGCTTATAAGTCCCTCAATGAGCTTTGTACAAGTTTGACGAACGTATGAAACATCTAACAACGTGTTTCTAGGACTCTAAACCAAGTTTCATGAAACATGAGTGCTTATAATATCCTCAATGATCTTTGAACAAGTTTCACGAACTTATGAAACATCTAACAACGCGTTTCTAGGACTCTAAACCAAGTTTCATGCAACATGAGTGCTTATAAGTTCCTCAATGAGCTTTGTACAAGTTTCACGAACTTGTGAAACATCTAACAACGCGTTTCTAGGGCTCTAAACCAAGTTTGATGCAACATTAGTGCTTATAAGTTCCTCAATGTGCTTTGTACAAGTTTTACAAACGTATGAAACATCTAACAACGGGTTTCTAGGATTCTAAACCTAGTTTCATGCAACATGAGTGCTTATAAGTTCCTCAATGAGCTTTGTACAAGTTTCACGAACTTATGAAACATCTAACAACGGGTTTCTAGGATTCTAAATCTAGTTTCATGCAACATGAGTGCTTATAAGTTCCTCAATGAGCTTTGTACAAGTTTCATGAACTTATGAAACATCTAACAACGCCTTTCTAGGACTCTAAACCAAATTTCATGCAACAAGAGTGCTGATAAGTGTCTCAATGAGCTTTATTCAAGTTTGACGAACTTATGAAACATCTAACAACGCGTTTCTAGGACTCTAAACCAAGTTTCATGCAACATGAGTGCTTATAAGTTCCTAAATGAGCTTTGTACAAGTTTAACAAACATATGAAACATCCAACAACGCGTTTCTAGGACTCTAAACCAAGTTTCATGCGACATGAGTGCTTATAAGTTCCTCAATGAGTTTTGTACAAGTTTCACGAACGTATGAAACATCTAACAACGCGTTTCTAGGACTCTAAAACAAGTTTCATGCAACATGATTGCTTATAAGTTCCTCGATGAGCTTTGTACATGTTTGAAAAACGTATGAAACATCTAACAAATCGTTTCTAGAACTCTAAACCAAGTTTCATGCAACATGAGTGTTTATAAGTGACTCAATGAGCTTTATACAAGTTTGACGAACTTATGAAATATCTAACAACGCGTTTCTAGGACTCTAAACCAAGTTTCATGCAACATAAGTTCTTATAAGTTCCTCAATGAGCTTTGTACAAGTTTCACGAACTTATGAAACATCTAACAACGCGTTTCTAGGACTATAAACCAAGTTTCATGCAACATGATTGCTTATAAGTTCCTCAATGAGCTTTGTACAAGTTTTACGAACTTAAAAAACATCTAACAACGCGTTTCTAGGACTCTAATCCAAGTTTCATGCAACTTGAGTGATTATTAGTGTCTCAATGAGCTTTGTACAAGTTGACGAACTTATGAAACATTTAACAACGCGTTTCTAGGACTCTAAACCTTATTTCGTGCAACATGAATGCTAATAAGTGTCTCAATGAGCTTCATACAAGTTTCATGCTTTATACAAGTTTCACGAACTTATGAAACATCTAACAACGCGTTTCTAAGACTCTAAACCAAGTTTCATGCAACATGAGAGATTATAAGTTCCTCAATGAGCTTTGTACAAGTTTGACGAACTTATGAAACATCTAACAACGCGTTTCTAGGGGTCTAAACCAAGTTTCATGCAACATGAGTGCTTATAAGTTCCTCAATGAGCTTTGTACAAGTTTGACGAACTTATGAAACATCTAACAACTCGTTTCTAGGACTCTAAACCAAGTTTCATGCAACATGAGAGCTTATAAGTTCCTCAATGAGCTTTGTACAAGTTTGACGAACGTATGAAACATCTAACAACGAGTTTCTACGACTCTAAACCAAGTTTCATGCAACATGAGTGTTTATAAGTTCCTCAATGATCTTTGTACAATTTTCACGAAATTATGAAACTGCTAACAACGCGTTTCTAGGACTCTAAACCAAGTTTCATGCAACATGAGTGCTTACAAGTTCCTCAATGAGCTTTTTACAAGTTTCACGAACTTATGAAACATCTAACAACGTGTTTCTAGGACTCTAAACCAAGTTTCATGCAACATGAGTGATTATAAAGTGTCTCAACGAGCTTTGTACAAGTTTTACGAACTTATGAAACATCTAACAACGCGTTTCTAGGACTCTAAAACAAGTTTCATGCAACACGAGAGCTTATAAGTTCCTCAATGAGCTTTGTAAAAGTTTGACGAACGTATGAAACATCTAACAACGCGTTTCTAGGACTCTAAACCAAGTTTCATGCAACATGAGAGATTATTAGTTCCTCAATGAGGTTTGTACAAGTTTGTCGAACGTATGAAACATCTAACAACGCGTTTCTATGACTCTAAACCAAGTTTCATTCAACAGGAGAGCTTATAAGTTCCTCAATGAACTTCGTACAAGTTTGACGAACGTATGAAACATCTAACAACGCGTTTCTAGGACTCTAAACCAAGTTTCATGCAACATGAGTGCTTATAAGTTCCTCAATGAGCTTTGTACAAGTTTGACGAACGTATGAAACATCTAACAACGCGTTTCTAGGACTCTAAACCAAGTTTCATGCAACATAAGTGTTTATAAGTATCTCGATGAGCTTTGTACAAGTTTCACGAACCTATGAAACATCTAACAATGCGTTTCTAGGACTCTAAACCAAGTTTCATGCAACATGAGAGCTTATAAGTTCCTCAATGAACTTTGTACAAGTTTCACGAACTTATGAAACATCTAACAACGCGTTTCTAAGACTCTAAACCAAGTTTCATGCAACATGAATGCTTATAAGTGTCTCAATGAGCTTTATACAAGTTTGACGAACTTATGAAACATCTAACAACGCGTTTCGGGACTCTAAACCAAGTTTCATGCAACATAAGTGCTTATAAGTTCCACAATGAGCTTTGTACAAGTTTAACGAACTTATGAAACATCTAACAACGCTTTTCTAGGACTCTAAACCAAGTTTCATGCAACATGAGTAATTATAAGTGTCTCAACGATCTTTGTACAAGTTTTACGAACTTATGAAACATCTAACAACGCGTTTCTAGGACTCTAAAACAAGTTTCATGCAACACGAGAGCTTATAAGTTCCTCAATGAGCTTTGTAAAAGTTTGAAGAACGTATGAAACATCTAACAACGCGTTTCTAGGACTATAAACCAAGTTTCATGCAACATGAGTGCTTATAAGTTCCTCAATGAGCTTTGTACAAGTTTCACGAACTTAGGAAACATCTAACAACGCGTTTCTAAGACTCTAAACCAAGTTTCATGCAACATGAGTGCTTATAAGTATCTCAATGAGCTTTGTACAAGTTTCACGAACTTATGAAACATCTAACAACGCGGTTTCTAGGACTCTAAACCAAATTTCATGTGACAAGAGTGCTTATAAGTGTCTCAATGAGCTTTATACAAGTTTGACGAACTTATGAAACATCTAACAAAGCGTTTCTAGGACACTAAACCAAGTTTCATGCAACATGAGTGCTTATAAGTTCCTCAATGAGCTTTGTACAAGTTTGACGAACTTATGAAACATCTAACAACGCGTTTCTAGGACTCTAAACCAAGTTTCATGCAACATGAGTGCTTATAAGTTCCTCAATGAGCTTTGTACAAGTTTGACGAACTTATAAAACATCTAACAACGCGTTTCTAGGACTCTAATCCAAGTTTCATGCAACATGACTGATTATAAGTGTCTCAATGCGCTTTGTACAAGTTGACGAACTTATGAAACATTTAACAACGCGTTTCTAGGACTCTAAACCAAGTTTCATGCAACATGAATGCTTATAAGTGTCTCAATGAGCTTTATACAAGTTTGACGAACTTATGAAACATCTAACAACGCGTTTCTGGGACTCTAAACCAAGTTTCATGCAACATAAGTGCTTATAAGTTCCACAATGAGCTTTGTACAAGTTTAACGAACTTATGAAATATCTAACAACGCGTTTCTAGGACTCTAAACCAAGTTTCATGCAACATGAGTGATTATAAGTGTCTCAACGATCTTTGTACAAGTTTTACGAACTTATGAAACATCTAACATCGCGTTTCTAGGACTCTAAAACAAGTTTCATGCAGCACGAGAGCTTATAAGTTCCTCAATGAGCTTTGTAAAAGTTTGACGAACGTATGAAACATCTAACAACGCGTTTCTAGGACTCTAAACCAAATTTCATGCGACAAGAGTGCTTATAAGTGTCTCAATGAGCTTTAAACAAGTTTGACGAACTTATGAAACATCTAACAAAGCGTTTCTAGGACTCTAAACCAAGTTTCATGGAACATGAGTGCTTATAAGTTCCTCAATGAGCTTTGTACAAGTTTGACGAACTTATGAAACATCTAACAACTCGTTTCTAGGACTGTAAACCAAGTTTCATGCAACATGAATGCTTATAAGTATCTCAATGAGCTTTGTACAAGTTTCACGAACCTATGAAACATCTAACAACGCGTTTCTAGGACTCTAAACAAAGTTTCATGCAACATGAGAGCTTATAAGTTCCTCAATGAGCTTTGTACAAGTTTCACGAAATTATGAAACAGCTAACAACGCGTTTCTAGGACTCTAAACCAAGTTTCATGCAACATGAGTGCTTATAAGTTCCTCAATGAGCTTTGTACAAGTTTCACGAACTAATGAAACATCTAACAACGCGTTTCTAGGACTCTAAACCAAGTTTCATGCAACATGAGTGCTTATAAGTATCTCAATGAGCTTTGTACAAGTTTCACGAACGTATGAAACATCTAACAACGCGTTTCTAAGACTCTAAACCAAGTTTCATGCAACATGAGTGCTTATAAGTTCCTCAATGAGCTTTGTACAAGTTTGACGAACGTATGAAACATCTAACAACGCGTTTCTAGGACTCTAAACCAAGTTTCATGCAACATGAGTGCTTATAAGTATCTCGATGAGCTTTGTACAAGTTTCACGAACCTATGAAACATCTAACAACGCGTTTCTAGGACTCTAAACCAAGTTTCATGCAACATGAGAGCTTATAAGTTCCTCCATGAGCTTTGTACAAGTTTCACGAACTTATGAAACATCTAACAACGCGTTTCTAAGACTCTAAACCAAGTTTCATGCAACATGAGAGCTTATAAATTCCTCAATGAGCTTCGTACAATTTTCACGAAATTATGAAGCATCTAACAACGCGTTTCTAGGACTCTAAACCAAGTTTCATGCAACATGAGTGCTTATAAGTTCCTCAATGAGCTTTGTACAAGTTTGACGAACTTATGAAACATTTAACAACTCGTTTCTAGGACTGTAAACCAAGTTTCATGCAACATGAATGCCTATAAGTATCTCACTGAGCTTTGTACAAGTTTCACGAACCTATGAAACAGCTAACAACGAGTTTCTAGGACTCTAAACAAAGTTTCATGCAACATGACTGATTATAAGTATCTCAATGAGCTTTGTACAAGTTTCACGAACTTATGAAACATCTAACAACGCGTTTCTAGGACTCTAAACCAAGTTTCATGAAACATGAATGCTTATAAGTGTCTCAATGAGCTTTATACAAGTTTGATGAACTTATGAAACATCTAACAACGCGTTTCTAGGACTCTAAACCAATTTTCATGCGACATGAGTGCTTATAAGTTCTTCAATGAGCTTTGTACAAGTTAGACGAACTTATGAAACATCTAACAACTCGTTTTAGGACTCTAAACCAAGTTTCATGAAACATGAGAGCTTATAAATTCCTCAATGAGCTTTGTACAAGTTTGGCGAAAGTATGAAACATCTAACAACGCGTTTCTAGGACTCTAAACCAAGTTTCATGCAACATGAGAGCTTATAAGTTCCTTAATGAGCTTTGTACAAGTTTGACGAACGTAAGAAACATCTAACAACGCGTTTCTAGAATTCTAAACCAAGTTTCATTCAACATGAGTGCTTATAAGGTCCTCAATGACCTTTGTACAATTTTCACGAACTTATAAAACAACTAACAACGCGTTTCTAGGACTCTAAACCAAGTTTCATGCAACATGAATGCTTATAAGTGTCTGAATGAGCTTTTTACAAGTTTGACGAACTTATGAAACATCTAACAACGCGTTTCTAGGACTCTAAACCAAGTTTCATGCGACATGGGTGCTTATAAGTATCTCAATGAGCTTTGTACAAGTTTCACGAACGTATGAAACATCTAACAACGCGTTTCTAAGACTCTAAACAAAGTTTAATGCAACATGAGTGCTTATAAGTCCCTCAATGAGCTTTGTACAAGTTTGACGAACGTATGAAACATCTAACAACGTGTTTCTAGGACTCTAAACCAAGTTTCATGAAACATGAGTGCTTATAATTTCCTCAATGATCTTTGAACAAGTTTCACGAACTTATGAAACATCTAACAACGCGTTTCTAGGACTCTAAACCAAGTTTCATGCAACATGAGTGCTTATAAGTTCCTCAATGAGCTTTGTACAAGTTTCACGAACTTTTGAAACATCTAACAACGCGTGTATAGGGCTCTAAACCAAGTTTGATGCAACATTAGTGCTTATAAGTTCCTCAATGTGCTTTGTACAAGTTTTACAAACGTATGAAACATCTAACAACGGGTTTCTAGGATTCTAAACCTAGTTTCATGCAACATGAGTGCTTATAAGTTCCTCAATGAGCTTTGTACAAGTTTCACGAACTTGTGAAACATCTAACAACGGGTTTCTAGGATTCTAAACCTAGTTTCATGCAACATGAGTGCTTATAAATCCCTCAATGAGCTTTGTACAAGTTTCATGAACTTATGAAACATCTAACAACGCCTTTCTAGGACTCTAAACCAAATTTCATGCAACAAAAGTGCCGATAAGTGTCTCAATGAGCTTTATTCAAGTTTGACGAACTTATGAAACATCTAACAACGCGTTTCTAGGACTCTAAACCAAGTTTCATGCAACATGAGTGCTGATAAGTATCTCAATGAGCTTTGTACAAGTTTGACGAACTTATGAAACATCAAACAACGCGTTTCTAGGACTCTAAACCAAGTTTCACGCAACATGAGTGCTTATAAGTTCGTAAATGAGCTTTGTACAAGTTTAACGAACATATGAAACATCCAACAACGCGTTTCTAGGACTCTAAACCAAGTTTCATGCGACATGAGTGCTTATAAGTTCCTCAATGAGTTTTGTACAAGTTTCACGAACGTATGAAACATCTAACAACGCGTTTCTAGGACTCTAAAACAAATTTCATGCAACATGATTGCTTATAAGTTCCTCAATGAGCTTTGTACATGTTTGAAAAACGTATGAAACATCTAACAAATCGTTTCTAGAAATCTAAACCAAGTTTCATGCAACATGAGTGTTTATAAGTGACTCAATGAGCTTTATACAAGTTTGACGAACTTATGAAATATCTAACAACGCGTTTCTAGGACTCTAAACCAAGTTTTATGCAACATAAGTTCTTATAAGTTCCTCAATGAGCTTTGTACAAGTTTCACGAACTTATGAAACATCTAACAACGCCTTTCTAGGACTCTAAACCAAGTTTCATGCAACATGAGTGCTTATAAGTTCCTCAATGAGTTTTGTACAAGTTTGACGAACTTATAAAACATCTAACAACGCGTTTCTAGGACTCTAATCCAAGTTTCATGCAACATGACTGATTATAAGTGTCTTAATGCGCTTTGTACAAGTTGACGAACTTATGAAACATTTAACAACGCGTTTCTAGGACTCTAAACCAAGTTTCATGCAACATGGATGCTTATAAGTGTCTAAATGAGCTTTTTACAAGTTTGACGAACTTATGAAACATCTAACAACGCGTTTCTAAGACTCTAAACCAAGTTTCATGCGACATGGGTGCTTATAAGTATCTCAATGAGCTTTGTACAAGTTTGATGAACGTATGATACATCTAACAACGCGTTTCTAGGACTCTAAACAAAGTTTAATGCAACATGAGTGCTTATAAGTCCCTCAATGAGCTTTGTACAAGTTTGACGAACGTATGAAACATCTAACAACGGGTTTCTAGGACTCTAAACCAAGTTTCATGAAACATGAGTGCTTATAAGTCCCTCAATGATCTTTGAACAAGTTTCACAAACTTATGAAACATCTAACAACGCGTTTCTAGGACTCTAAACCAAGTTTCATGCAACATGAGTGCTTATAAGTTCATCAATGAGCTTTGTACAAGTTTCACGAACTTATGAAACATCTAACAACGCGTTTCTAGGGCTCTAAACCAAGTTTGATGCAACATTAGTGCTTATAAGTTACTCAATGTGCTTTGTACAAGTTTTACAAACGTATGAAACATCTAACAACGGGTTTCTAGGATTCTAAACCTAGTTTCATGCAACATGAGTGCTTATAAGTTCCTCAATGAGCTTTGTACAAGTTTCACGAACTTATGAAACATCTAACAACGGGTTTCTAGGATTCTAAACCTAGTTTCATGCAACATGAGTGCTTATAAGTTCCTCAATGAGCTTTGTACAAGTTTCATGAACCTATGAAACATCTAACAACGCCTTTCTAGGACTCTAAACCAAATTTCATGCAACAAGAGTGCTGATAAGTGTCTCAATGAGCTTTATTCAAGTTTGACGAACTTATGAAACATCTAACAACGCATTTCTAGGACTCTAAACCAAGTTTCATGCAACATGAGTGCTTGATAAGTATCTCAATGAGCTTTGTACAAGTTTGACGAACTAATGAAACATCTAACAACGCGTTTCTAGGACTCTAAACCAAGTTTCATGCAACATGAGTGTTTATAAGTGACTCAATGAGCTTTATACAAGTTTGACGAACTTATGAAATATCTAACAACGCGTTTCTAGGACTCTAAACCAAGTTTCATGCAACATAAGTTCTTATAAGTTCCTCAATGAGCTTTGTACAAGTTTCACGAACTTATGAAACATCTAACAACGCGTTTCTAGGACTATAAACCAAGTTTCATGCAACATGATTGCTTATAAGTTCCTCAATGAGCTTTGTACAAGTTTGACGAACTTAAAAAACATCTAACAACGCGTTTCTAGGACTCTAATCCAAGTTTCATGCAACTTGAGTGATTATTAGTGTCTCAATGAGCTTTGTACAAGTTGACGAACTTATGAAACATTTAACAACGCGTTTCTAGGACTCTAAACCTTATTTCGTGCAACATGAATGCTAATAAGTGTCTCAATGAGCTTCATACAAGTTTCATGCTTTGTACAAGTTTCACGAACTTATGAAACATCTAACAACGCGTTTCTAAGACTCTAAACCAAGTTTCATGCAACATGAGAGATTATAAGTTCCTCAATGAGCTTTGTACAAGTTTGACGAACTTATGAAACATCTAACAACGCGTTTCTATGGGTCTAAACCATGTTTCATGCAACATGAGTGCTTATAAGTTCCTCAATGAGCTTTGTACAAGTTTGACGAACTTATGAAACATCTAACAACTCGTTTCTAGGACTCTAAACCAAGTTTCATGCAACATGAGAGCTTATAAGTTCCTCAATGAGCTTTGTACAAGTTTGACGAACGTATGAAACATCTAACAACGAGTTTCTATGACTCTAAACCAAGTTTCATGCAACATGAGTGTTTATAAGTTCCTCAATGATCTTTGTACAATTTTCACGAAATTATGAAACTGCTAACAACGCGTTTCTAGGACTCTAAACCAAGTTTCATGCAACATGAGTGCTTACAAGTTCCTCAATGAGCTTTTTACAAGTTTCACGAACTTATGAAACATCTAACAACGTGTTTCTAGGACTCTAAACCAAGTTTCATGCAACATGAGTGATTATAAAGTGTCTCAACGAGCTTTGTACAAGTTTTACGAACTTATGAAACATCTAACAACGCGTTTCTAGGACTCTAAAACAAATTTCATGCAACACGAGAGCTTATAAGTTCCTCAATGAGCTTTGTAAAAGTTTGACGAACGTATGAAACATCTAACAACGCGTTTCTAAGACTCTAAACCAAGTTTCATGCAACATGAGAGATTATTAGTTCCTCAATGAGGTTTGTACAAGTTTGTCGAACGTATGAAACATCTAACAACGCGTTTCTATGACTCTAAACCAAGTTTCATTCAACGGGAGAGCTTATAAGTTCCTCAATGAACTTCGTACAAGTTTGACGAACGTATGAAACATCTAACAACGCGTTTCTTGGACTCTAAACCAAGTTTCATGCAACATAAGTGCTTATAAGTTCCTCAATGAGCTTTGTACAAGTTTGACGAACGTATGAAACATCTAACAACGCGTTTCTAGGACTCTAAACCAAGTTTCATGCAACATAAGTGCTTATAAGTATCTCGATGAGCTTTGTACAAGTTTCACGAACCTATGAAACATCTAACAATGCGTTTCTAGGACTCTAAACCAAGTTTCATGCAACATGAGAGCTTATAAGTTCCTCAATGAACTTTGTACAAGTTTCACGAACTTATGAAACATCTAACAACGCGTTTCTAAGACTCTAAACCAAGTTTCATGCAACATGAATGCTTATAAGTGTCTCAATGAGCTTTATACAAGTTTGACGAACTTATGAAACATCTAACAACGCGTTTACGGGACTCTAAACCAAGTTTCATGCAACATAAGTGCTTATAAGTTCCACAATGAGCTTTGTACAAGTTTAACGAACTTATGAAACATCTAACAACGCGTTTCTAGGACTCTAAACCAAGTTTCATGCAACATGAGTGATTATAAGTGTCTCAACGATCTTTGTACAAATTTTACGAACTTATGAAACATCTAACAACGCGTTTCTAGGACTCTAAAACAAGTTTCATGCAACACGAGAGCTTATAAGTTCCTCAATGAGCTTTGTAAAAGTTTGAAGAACGTATGAAACATCTAACAACGCGTTTCTAGGACTATAAACCAAGTTTCATGCAACATGAGTGCTTATAAGTTCCTCAATGAGCTTTGTACAAGTTTCACGAACTTAGGAAACATCTAACAACGCGTTTCTAAGACTCTAAACCAAGTTTCATGCAACATGAGTGCTTATAAGTATCTCAATGAGCTTTGTACAAGTTTCACGAACTTATGAAACATCTAACAACGCGGTTTCTAGGACTCTAAACCAAATTTCATGCGACAAGAGTGCTTATAAGTGTCTCAATGAGCTTTATACAAGTTTGACGAACTTATGAAACATCTAACAAAGCGTTTCTAGGACTCTAAACCAAGTTTCATGCAACATGAGTGCTTATAAGTTCCTCAATGAGCTTTGTACAAGTTTGACGAACTTATGAAACATCTAACAACGCGTTTCTAGGACTCTAAACCAAGTTTCATGCAACATGAGTGCTTATAAGTTCCTCAATGAGCTTTGTACAAGTTTGACGAACTTATAAAACATCTAACAACGCGTTTCTAGGACTCTAATCCAAGTTTCATGCAACATGACCGATTATAAGTGTCTCAATGCGCTTTGTACAAGTTGACGAACTTATGAAACATTTAACAACGTGTTTCTAGGACTCTAAACCAAGTTTCATGCAACATGAATGCTTATAAGTGTCTAAATGAGCTTTTTACAAGTTTGACGAACTTATGAAACATCTAACAACGCGTTTCTAAGACTCTAAACCAAGTTTCATGCGACATGGGTGCTTATAAGTATCTCAATGAGCTTTGTACAAGTTTGATGAACGTATGATACATCTAACAACGCGTTTCTAGGACTCTAAACAAAGTTTAATGCAACATGAGTGCTTATAAGTCCCTCAATGAGCTTTGTACAAGTTTGACGAACGTATGAAACATCTAACAACGTGTTTCTAGGACTCTAAACCAAGTTTCATGAAACTTGAGTGCTTATAATTTCCTCAATGATCTTTGAACAAGTTTCACGAACTTATGAAACATCTAACAACGCGTTTCTAGGACTCTAAACCAAGTTTCATGCAACATGAGTGCTTATAAGTTCCTCAATGAACTTTGTACAAGTTTCACGAACTTGTGAAACATCTAACAACGCGTTTCTAGGGCTCTAAACCAAGTTTGATGCAACATTAGTGCTTATAAGTTCCTCAATGTGCTTTGTACAAGTTTTACAAACGTATGAAACATCTAACAACGGGTTTCTAGGATTCTAAACCTAGTTTCATGCAACATGAGTGCTTATAAGTTCCTCAATGAGCTTTGTACAAGTTTCACGAACTTATGAAACATCTAACAACGGGTTTCTAGGATTCTAAACCTAGTTTCATGCAACATGAGTGCTTATAAGTTCCTCAATGAGCTTTGTACAAGTTTCATGAACCTATGAAACATCTAACAACGCCTTTCTAGGACTCTAAACCAAATTTCATGCAACAAGAGTGCTTGATAAGTGTCTCAATGAGCTTTATTCAAGTTTGACGAACTTATGAAACATCTAACAACGCATTTCTAGGACTCTAAACCAAGTTTCATGCAACATGAGTGCTGATAAGTATCTCAATGAGCTTTGTACAAGTTTGACGAACTAATGAAACATCTAACAACGCGTTTCTAGGACTCTAAACCAAGTTTCATGCAACATGAGTGTTTATAAGTGACTCAATGAGCTTTATACAAGTTTGACGAACTTATGAAATATCTAACAACGCGTTTCTAGGACTCTAAACCAAGTTTCATGCAACATAAGTTCTTATAAGTTCCTCAATGAGCTTTGTACAAGTTTCACGAACTTATGAAACATCTAACAACGCGTTTCTAGGACTATAAACCAAGTTTCATGCAACATGATTGCTTATAAGTTCCTCAATGAGCTTTGTACAAGTTTGACGAACTTAAAAAACATCTAACAACGCGTTTCTAGGACTCTAATCCAAGTTTCATGCAACTTGAGTGATTATTAGTGTCTCAATGAGCTTTGTACAAGTTGACGAACTTATGAAACATTTAACAACGCGTTTCTAGGACTCTAAACCTTATTTCGTGCAACATGAATGCTAATAAGTGTCTCAATGAGCTTCATACAAGTTTCATGCTTTGTACAAGTTTCACGAACTTATGAAACATCTAACAACGCGTTTCTAAGACTCTAAACCAAGTTTCATGCAACATGAGAGATTATAAGTTCCTCAATGAGCTTTGTACAAGTTTGACGAACTTATGAAACATCTAACAACGCGTTTCTATGGGTCTAAACCATGTTTCATGCAACATGAGTGCTTATAAGTTCCTCAATGAGCTTTGTACAAGTTTGACGAACTTATGAAACATCTAACAACTCGTTTCTAGGACTCTAAACCAAGTTTCATGCAACATGAGAGCTTATAAGTTCCTCAATGAGCTTTGTACAAGTTTGACGAACGTATGAAACATCTAACAACGAGTTTCTACGACTCTAAACCAAGTTTCATGCAACATGAGTGTTTATAAGTTCCTCAATGATCTTTGTACAATTTTCACGAAATTATGAAACTGCTAACAACGCGTTTCTAGGACTCTAAACCAAGTTTCATGCAACATGAGTGCTTACAAGTTCCTCAATGAGCTTTTTACAAGTTTCACGAACTTATGAAACATCTAACAACGTGTTTCTAGGACTCTAAACCAAGTTTCATGCAACATGAGTGATTATAAAGTGTCTCAACGAGCTTTGTACAAGTTTTACGAACTTATGAAACATCTAACAACGCGTTTCTAGGACTCTAAAACAAATTTCATGCAACACGAGAGCTTATAAGTTCCTCAATGAGCTTTGTAAAAGTTTGACGAACGTATGAAACATCTAACAACGCGTTTCTAAGACTCTAAACCAAGTTTCATGCAACATGAGAGATTATTAGTTCCTCAATGAGGTTTGTACAAGTTTGTCGAACGTATGAAACATCTAACAACGCGTTTCTATGACTCTAAACCAAGTTTCATTCAACAGGAGAGCTTATAAGTTCCTCAATGAACTTCGTACAAGTTTGACGAACGTATGAAACATCTAACAACGCGTTTCTTGGACTCTAAACCAAGTTTCATGCAACATAAGTGCTTATAAGTTCCTCAATGAGCTTTGTACAAGTTTGACGAACGTATGAAACATCTAACAACGCGTTTCTAGGACTCTAAACCAAGTTTCATGCAACATAAGTGCTTATAAGTATCTCGATGAGCTTTGTACAAGTTTCACGAACCTATGAAACATCTAACAATGCGTTTCTAGGACTCTAAACCAAGTTTCATGCAACATGAGAGCTTATAAGTTCCTCAATGAACTTTGTACAAGTTTCACGAACTTATGAAACATCTAACAACGCGTTTCTAAGACTCTAAACCAAGTTTCATGCAACATGAATGCTTATAAGTGTCTCAATGAGCTTTATACAAGTTTGACGAACTTATGAAACATCTAACAACGCGTTTCTGGGACTCTAAACCAAGTTTCATGCAACATAAGTGCTTATAAGTTCCACAATGAGCTTTGTACAAGTTTAACGAACTTATGAAACATCTAACAACGCGTTTCTAGGACTCTAAACCAAGTTTCATGCAACATGAGTGATTATAAGTGTCTCAACGATCTTTGTACAAATTTTACGAACTTATGAAACATCTAACAACGCGTTTCTAGGACTCTAAAACAAGTTTCATGCAACACGAGAGCTTATAAGTTCCTCAATGAGCTTTGTAAAAGTTTGAAGAACGTATGAAACATCTAACAACGCGTTTCTAGGACTATAAACCAAGTTTCATGCAACATGAGTGCTTATAAGTTCCTCAATGAGCTTTGTACAAGTTTCACGAACTTAGGAAACATCTAACAACGCGTTTCTAAGACTCTAAACCAAGTTTCATGCAACATGAGTGCTTATAAGTATCTCAATGAGCTTTGTACAAGTTTCACGAACTTATGAAACATCTAACAACGCGGTTTCTAGGACTCTAAACCAAATTTCATGCGACAAGAGTGCTTATAAGTGTCTCAATGAGCTTTATACAAGTTTGACGAACTTATGAAACATCTAACAAAGCGTTTCTAGGACTCTAAACCAAGTTTCATGCAACATGAGTGCTTATAAGTTCCTCAATGAGCTTTGTACAAGTTTGACGAACTTATGAAACATCTAACAACGCGTTTCTAGGACTCTAAACCAAGTTTCATGCAACATGAGTGCTTATAAGTTCCTCAATGAGCTTTGTACAAGTTTGACGAACTTATAAAACATCTAACAACGCGTTTCTAGGACTCTAATCCAAGTTTCATGCAACATGACTGATTATAAGTGTCTCAATGCGCTTTGTACAAGTTGACGAACTTATGAAACATTTAACAACGTGTTTCTAGGACTCTAAACCAAGTTTCATGCAACATGAATGCTTATAAGTGTCTAAATGAGCTTTTTACAAGTTTGACGAACTTATGAAACATCTAACAACGCGTTTCTAAGACTCTAAACCAAGTTTCATGCGACATGGGTGCTTATAAGTATCTCAATGAGCTTTGTACAAGTTTGATGAACGTATGATACATCTAACAACGCGTTTCTAGGACTCTAAACAAAGTTTAATGCAACATGAGTGCTTATAAGTCCCTCAATGAGCTTTGTACAAGTTTGACGAACGTATGAAACATCTAACAACGTGTTTCTAGGACTCTAAACCAAGTTTCATGAAACTTGAGTGCTTATAATTTCCTCAATGATCTTTGAACAAGTTTCACGAACTTATGAAACATCTAACAACGCGTTTCTAGGACTCTAAACCAAGTTTCATGCAACATGAGTGCTTATAAGTTCCTCAATGAACTTTGTACAAGTTTCACGAACTTGTGAAACATCTAACAACGCGTTTCTAGGGCTCTAAACCAAGTTTGATGCAACATTAGTGCTTATAAGTTCCTCAATGTGCTTTGTACAAGTTTTACAAACGTATGAAACATCTAACAACGGGTTTCTAGGATTCTAAACCTAGTTTCATGCAACATGAGTGCTTATAAGTTCCTCAATGAGCTTTGTACAAGTTTCACGAACTTATGAAACATCTAACAACGGGTTTCTAGGATTCTAAACCTAGTTTCATGCAACATGAGTGCTTATAAGTTCCTCAATGAGCTTTGTACAAGTTTCATGAACTTATGAAACATCTAACAACACCTTTCTAGGACTCTAAACCAAATTTCATGCAACAAGAGTGCTGATAAGTGTCTCAATGAGCTTTATTCAAGTTTGGCGAACTTATGAAACATCTAACAACGCGTTTCTAGGACTCTAAACCAAGTTTCACGCAACATGAGTGCTTATAAGTTCCTAAATGAGCTTTGTACAAGTTTAACAAACATATGAAACATCCAACAACGCGTTTCTAGGACGCTAAACCAAGTTTCATGCGACATGAGTGCTTATAAGTTCCTCAATGAGTTTTGTACAAGTTTCACGAACGTATGAAACATCTAACAACGCGTTTCTAGGACTCTAAAACAAGTTTCATGCAACATGATTGCTTATAAGTTCCTCGATGAGCTTTGTACATGGTTGAAAAACGTATGAAACATCTAACAAATCGTTTCTAGAACTCTAAACCAAGTTTCATGCAACATGAGTGTTTATAATTGACTCAATGAGCTTTATACAAGTTTGACGAACTTATGAAATATCTAACAACGCGTTTCTAGGACTCTAAACCAAGTTTCATGCAACATAAGTTCTTATAAGTTCCTCAATGAGCTTTGTACAAGTTTCACAAACTTATGAAACATCTAACAACGCGTTTCTAGGACTCTAAACCAAGTTTCATGCAACATGAGTGCTTATAAGTTCCTCAATGAGCTTTGTACAAGTTTGACGAACTTATAAAACATCTAACAACGCGTTTCTAGGACTCTAATCCAAGTATCATGCAACATGACTGATTATAAGTGTCTCAATGCGCTTTTACAAGTTGACGAACTTATGAAACATTTAACAACGTGTTTCTAGGACTCTAAACCAAGTTTCATGCAACATGAATGCTTATAAGTGTCTAAATGAGCTTTTTACAAGTTTGACGAACTTATGAAACATCTAACAACGCGTTTCTAAGACTCTAAACCAAGTTTCATGCGACATGGGTGCTTATAAGTATCTCAATGAGCTTTGTACAAGTTTGATGAACGTATGATACATCTAACAACGCGTTTCTAGGACTCTAAACAAAGTTTAATGCAACATGAGTGCTTATAAGTCCCTCAATGAGCTTTGTACAAGTTTGACGAACGTATGAAACATCTAACAACGTGTTTCTAGGACTCTAAACCAAGTTTCATGAAACATGAGTGCTTATAATATCCTCAATGATCTTTGAACAAGTTTCACGAACTTATGAAACATCTAACAACGCGTTTCTAGGACTCTAAACCAAGTTTCATGCAACATGAGTGCTTATAAGTTCCTCAATGAGCTTTGTACAAGTTTCACGAACTTGTGAAACATCTAACAACGCGTTTCTAGGGCTCTAAACCAAGTTTGATGCAACATTAGTGCTTATAAGTTCCTCAATGTGCTTTGTACAAGTTTTACAAACGTATGAAACATCTAACAACGGGTTTCTAGGATTCTAAACCTAGTTTCATGCAACATGAGTGCTTATAAGTTCCTCAATGAGCTTTGTACAAGTTTCACGAACTTATGAAACATCTAACAACGGGTTTCTAGGATTCTAAATCTAGTTTCATGCAACATGAGTGCTTATAAGTTCCTCAATGAGCTTTGTACAAGTTTCATGAACTTATGAAACATCTAACAACGCCTTTCTAGGACTCTAAACCAAATTTCATGCAACAAGAGTGCTGATAAGTGTCTCAATGAGCTTTATTCAAGTTTGACGAACTTATGAAACATCTAACAACGCGTTTCTAGGACTCTAAACCAAGTTTCATGCAACATGAGTGCTTATAAGTTCCTAAATGAGCTTTGTACAAGTTTAACAAACATATGAAACATCCAACAACGCGTTTCTAGGACTCTAAACCAAGTTTCATGCGACATGAGTGCTTATAAGTTCCTCAATGAGTTTTGTACAAGTTTCACGAACGTATGAAACATCTAACAACGCGTTTCTAGGACTCTAAAACAAGTTTCATGCAACATGATTGCTTATAAGTTCCTCGATGAGCTTTGTACATGTTTGAAAAACGTATGAAACATCTAACAAATCGTTTCTAGAACTCTAAACCAAGTTTCATGCAACATGAGTGTTTATAAGTGACTCAATGAGCTTTATACAAGTTTGACGAACTTATGAAATATCTAACAACGCGTTTCTAGGACTCTAAACCAAGTTTCATGCAACATAAGTTCTTATAAGTTCCTCAATGAGCTTTGTACAAGTTTCACGAACTTATGAAACATCTAACAACGCGTTTCTAGGACTATAAACCAAGTTTCATGCAACATGATTGCTTATAAGTTCCTCAATGAGCTTTGTACAAGTTTTACGAACTTAAAAAACATCTAACAACGCGTTTCTAGGACTCTAATCCAAGTTTCATGCAACTTGAGTGATTATTAGTGTCTCAATGAGCTTTGTACAAGTTGACGAACTTATGAAACATTTAACAACGCGTTTCTAGGACTCTAAACCTTATTTCGTGCAACATGAATGCTAATAAGTGTCTCAATGAGCTTCATACAAGTTTCATGCTTTATACAAGTTTCACGAACTTATGAAACATCTAACAACGCGTTTCTAAGACTCTAAACCAAGTTTCATGCAACATGAGAGATTATAAGTTCCTCAATGAGCTTTGTACAAGTTTGACGAACTTATGAAACATCTAACAACGCGTTTCTAGGGGTCTAAACCAAGTTTCATGCAACATGAGTGCTTATAAGTTCCTCAATGAGCTTTGTACAAGTTTGACGAACTTATGAAACATCTAACAACTCGTTTCTAGGACTCTAAACCAAGTTTCATGCAACATGAGAGCTTATAAGTTCCTCAATGAGCTTTGTACAAGTTTGACGAACGTATGAAACATCTAACAACGAGTTTCTACGACTCTAAACCAAGTTTCATGCAACATGAGTGTTTATAAGTTCCTCAATGATCTTTGTACAATTTTCACGAAATTATGAAACTGCTAACAACGCGTTTCTAGGACTCTAAACCAAGTTTCATGCAACATGAGTGCTTACAAGTTCCTCAATGAGCTTTTTACAAGTTTCACGAACTTATGAAACATCTAACAACGTGTTTCTAGGACTCTAAACCAAGTTTCATGCAACATGAGTGATTATAAAGTGTCTCAACGAGCTTTGTACAAGTTTTACGAACTTATGAAACATCTAACAACGCGTTTCTAGGACTCTAAAACAAGTTTCATGCAACACGAGAGCTTATAAGTTCCTCAATGAGCTTTGTAAAAGTTTGACGAACGTATGAAACATCTAACAACGCGTTTCTAGGACTCTAAACCAAGTTTCATGCAACATGAGAGATTATTAGTTCCTCAATGAGGTTTGTACAAGTTTGTCGAACGTATGAAACATCTAACAACGCGTTTCTATGACTCTAAACCAAGTTTCATTCAACAGAGAGCTTATAAGTTCCTCAATGAACTTCGTACAAGTTTGACGAACGTATGAAACATCTAACAACGCGTTTCTAGGACTCTAAACCAAGTTTCATGCAACATGAGTGCTTATAAGTTCCTCAATGAGCTTTGTACAAGTTTGACGAACGTATGAAACATCTAACAACGCGTTTCTAGGACTCTAAACCAAGTTTCATGCAACATAAGTGTTTATAAGTATCTCGATGAGCTTTGTACAAGTTTCACGAACCTATGAAACATCTAACAATGCGTTTCTAGGACTCTAAACCAAGTTTCATGCAACATGAGAGCTTATAAGTTCCTCAATGAACTTTGTACAAGTTTCACGAACTTATGAAACATCTAACAACGCGTTTCTAAGACTCTAAACCAAGTTTCATGCAACATGAATGCTTATAAGTGTCTCAATGAGCTTTATACAAGTTTGACGAACTTATGAAACATCTAACAACGCGTTTCTGGGACTCTAAACCAAGTTTCATGCAACATAAGTGCTTATAAGTTCCACAATGAGCTTTGTACAAGTTTAACGAACTTATGAAACATCTAACAACGCTTTTCTAGGACTCTAAACCAAGTTTCATGCAACATGAGTAATTATAAGTGTCTCAACGATCTTTGTACAAGTTTTACGAACTTATGAAACATCTAACAACGCGTTTCTAGGACTCTAAAACAAGTTTCATGCAACACGAGAGCTTATAAGTTCCTCAATGAGCTTTGTAAAAGTTTGAAGAACGTATGAAACATCTAACAACGCGTTTCTAGGACTATAAACCAAGTTTCATGCAACATGAGTGCTTATAAGTTCCTCAATGAGCTTTGTACAAGTTTCACGAACTTAGGAAACATCTAACAACGCGTTTCTAAGACTCTAAACCAAGTTTCATGCAACATGAGTGCTTATAAGTATCTCAATGAGCTTTGTACAAGTTTCACGAACTTATGAAACATCTAACAACGCGGTTTCTAGGACTCTAAACCAAATTTCATGTGACAAGAGTGCTTATAAGTGTCTCAATGAGCTTTATACAAGTTTGACGAACTTATGAAACATCTAACAAAGCGTTTCTAGGACACTAAACCAAGTTTCATGCAACATGAGTGCTTATAAGTTCCTCAATGAGCTTTGTACAAGTTTGACGAACTTATGAAACATCTAACAACGCGTTTCTAGGACTCTAAACCAAGTTTCATGCAACATGAGTGCTTATAAGTTCCTCAATGAGCTTTGTACAAGTTTGACGAACTTATAAAACATCTAACAACGCGTTTCTAGGACTCTAATCCAAGTTTCATGCAACATGACTGATTATAAGTGTCTCAATGCGCTTTGTACAAGTTGACGAACTTATGAAACATTTAACAACGCGTTTCTAGGACTCTAAACCAAGTTTCATGCAACATGAATGCTTATAAGTGTCTCAATGAGCTTTATACAAGTTTGACGAACTTATGAAACATCTAACAACGCGTTTCTGGGACTCTAAACCAAGTTTCATGCAACATAAGTGCTTATAAGTTCCACAATGAGCTTTGTACAAGTTTAACGAACTTATGAAATATCTAACAACGCGTTTCTAGGACTCTAAACCAAGTTTCATGCAACATGAGTGATTATAAGTGTCTCAACGATCTTTGTACAAGTTTTACGAACTTATGAAACATCTAACATCGCGTTTCTAGGACTCTAAAACAAGTTTCATGCAGCACGAGAGCTTATAAGTTCCTCAATGAGCTTTGTAAAAGTTTGACGAACGTATGAAACATCTAACAACGCGTTTCTAGGACTCTAAACCAAATTTCATGCGACAAGAGTGCTTATAAGTGTCTCAATGAGCTTTAAACAAGTTTGACGAACTTATGAAACATCTAACAAAGCGTTTCTAGGACTCTAAACCAAGTTTCATGGAACATGAGTGCTTATAAGTTCCTCAATGAGCTTTGTACAAGTTTGACGAACTTATGAAACATCTAACAACTCGTTTCTAGGACTGTAAACCAAGTTTCATGCAACATGAATGCTTATAAGTATCTCAATGAGCTTTGTACAAGTTTCACGAACCTATGAAACATCTAACAACGCGTTTCTAGGACTCTAAACAAAGTTTCATGCAACATGAGAGCTTATAAGTTCCTCAATGAGCTTTGTACAAGTTTCACGAAATTATGAAACAAGCTAACAACGCGTTTCTAGGACTCTAAACCAAGTTTCATGCAACATGAGTGCTTATAAGTTCCTCAATGAGCTTTGTACAAGTTTCACGAACTAATGAAACATCTAACAACGCGTTTCTAGGACTCTAAACCAAGTTTCATGCAACATGAGTGCTTATAAGTATCTCAATGAGCTTTGTACAAGTTTCACGAACGTATGAAACATCTAACAACGCGTTTCTAAGACTCTAAACCAAGTTTCATGCAACATGAGTGCTTATAAGTTCCTCAATGAGCTTTGTACAAGTTTGACGAACGTATGAAACATCTAACAACGCGTTTCTAGGACTCTAAACCAAGTTTCATGCAACATGAGTGCTTATAAGTATCTCGATGAGCTTTGTACAAGTTTCACGAACCTATGAAACATCTAACAACGCGTTTCTAGGACTCTAAACCAAGTTTCATGCAACATGAGAGCTTATAAGTTCCTCCATGAGCTTTGTACAAGTTTCACGAACTTATGAAACATCTAACAACGCGTTTCTAAGACTCTAAACCAAGTTTCATGCAACATGAGAGCTTATAAATTCCTCAATGAGCTTCGTACAATTTTCACGAAATTATGAAGCATCTAACAACGCGTTTCTAGGACTCTAAACCAAGTTTCATGCAACATGAGTGCTTATAAGTTCCTCAATGAGCTTTGTACAAGTTTGACGAACTTATGAAACATTTAACAACTCGTTTCTAGGACTGTAAACCAAGTTTCATGCAACATGAATGCCTATAAGTATCTCACTGAGCTTTGTACAAGTTTCACGAACCTATGAAACAGCTAACAACGAGTTTCTAGGACTCTAAACAAAGTTTCATGCAACATGAGAGCTTATAAGTTCCTCAATGAGCTTTGTACAAGTTTCACGAACTTATGAAACATCTAACAACGCGTTTCTAGGACTCTAAAACAAGTTTCATGCAACATGAGTGGTTATAAGTTCCTGAATGAGCTTTGTACAAGTTTGACGAACGTATGAAACATCTAACAACGCGTTTCTAGGACTCTAAACCAAATTTCATGCGACAAGAGTGCTTATAAGTGTCTCAATGAGCTTTAAACAAGTTTGACGAACTTATGAAACATCTAACAAAGCGTTTCTAGGACTCTAAACCAAGTTTCATGCAACATGAGTGCTTATAAGTTCCTCAATGAGCTTTGTACAAGTTTGACGAACTTATGAAACATCTAACAACTCGTTTCTAGGACTGTAAACCAAGTTTCATGCAACATGAATGCTTATAAGTATCTCAATGAGCTTTGTACAAGTTTCACGAACCTATGAAACATCTAACAACGCGTTTCTAGGACTCTAAACAAAGTTTCATGCAACATGAGTGCTTATAAGTTCCTCAATGAGCTTTGTACAAGTTTCACGAAATTATGAAACAGCTAACAACGCGTTTCTAGGACTCTAAACCAAGTTTCATGCAACATGAGTGCTTATAAGTTCCTCAATGAGCTTTGTACAAGTTTCACGAACTAATGAAACATCTAACAACGCGTTTCTAGGACTCTAAACCAAGTTTCATGCAACATGAGTGCTTATAAGTATCTCAATGAGCTTTGTACAAGTTTCACGAACGTATGAAACATCTAACAACGCGTTTCTAAGACTCTAAACCAAGTTTCATGCAACATGAGTGCTTATAAGTTCCTCAATGAGCTTTGTACAAGTTTGACGAACGTATGAAACATCTAACAACGCGTTTCTAGGACTCTAAACCAAGTTTCATGCAACATGAGTGCTTATAAGTATCTCGATGAGCTTTGTACAAGTTTCACGAACCTATGAAGCATCTAACAACGCGTTTCTAGGACTCTAAACCAAGTTTCATGCAACATGAGTGCTTATAAGTTCCTCAATGAGCTTTGTACAAGTTTGACGAACTTATGAAACATTTAACAACTCGTTTCTAGGACTGTAAACCAAGTTTCATGCAACATGAATGCCTATAAGTATCTCACTGAGCTTTGTACAAGTTTCACGAACCTATGAAACAGCTAACAACGAGTTTCTAGGACTCTAAACAAAGTTTCATGCAACATGAGAGCTTATAAGTTCCTCAATGAGCTTTGTACAAGTTTCACGAACTTATGAAACATCTAACAACGCGTTTCTAGGACTCTAAAACAAGTTTCATGCAACATGAGTGGTTATAAGTTCCTGAATGAGCTTTGTACAAGTTTGACGAACGTATGAAACATCTAACAACTCGTTTCTAGAACTCTAAACCAAATTTCATGCAACATGAGTGTTTATAAGTGACTCAATGACCTTTATACAAGTTTGACGAACGTATCAAACATCTAAAAACGCGTTGCTAGGACTCTAAACCAAGTTTCATGCAACATGAGTGCTTATAAGTTCCTCAATGAGCTTTGTACAAGTTTCACGAACTTATGAAACATCTAACAACGAATTTCTAGGACTCTAAAGCAAGTTTCATGCAACATGAGCGCTTATAAGTTCCTCAATCAGCTTTGTACAAGTTTGACGAACGTATGAAACATCTAGCAACGCGTTTCTAGGACTCTAAACCAAGTTTCAAGCAACATAAGTGCTTATAAGTTCCACAATGAGCTTTGTACAAGTTTCACGAACTTATGAAATATCTAACAACGCGTTTCTAGGACTCTAAACCAAGTTTCATGCAACATGAGTGATTATAAGTGTCTCAACGAGCTTTGTACAAGTTTTACGAACTTATGAAACATCTAACAACGGGTTTCTAGGAATATAAACCAAGTTTCATGCAACATGAGAGATTATAAGTTCCTCAATGAGGTTTGTACAAGTTTGTCGAACGTATGAAACATCTAACAACGCGTTTCTATGACTCTAAACCAAGTTTCATTCAACAGGAGAGCTTGTAAGTTCCTCAATGAACTTCGTACAAGTTTGACGAACCTATGAAACATCTAACAACGCGTTTCTAAAACTCTAAACCAAGTTTCATGCAACATGAGTGCTTATAAGTTCCTCAATGAGATTTGTACAAGTTTGACGAACGTATGAAACATCTAACAACTCGTTTCTAGAACTCTAAACCAAGTTTCATGCAACATGAGTGTTTATAAGTGACTCAATGACCTTTATACAAGTTTGACGAACGTATCAAACATCTAACAACACGTTGCTAGGACTCTAAACCAAGTTTCATGCAACATGAGTGCTTATAAGTTCCTCAATGAGCTTTGTACAAGTTTCACGAACTTATGAAACATCTAACAACGCATTTCTAGGACTCTAAAGCAAGTTTCATGCAACATGAGCGCTTATAAGTTCCTCAATGAGCTTTGTACAAGTTTGAAGAACGTATGAAACATCTAGCAACACGTTTCTAGGACTCTAAACCAAGTTTCATGCAACATAAGTGCTTATAAGTTCCACAATGAGCTTTGTACAAGTTTCACAAACTTATGAAACATCTAACAACGTGTTTATAGGACTCTAAACCAAGTTTCATGCAACATGAGTGATTATAAGTGTCTCAACGAGCTTTGTACAAGTTTTATGAACTTATGAAACATCTAACAACGCGTTTCTAGGACTCTAAACCAAGTTTCATGCAACATGAGAGATTATAAGTTCCTCAATGAGGTTTGTACAAGTTTGTCGAACGTATGAAACATCTAACAACGCGTTTCTATTACTCTAAACCAAGTTTCATTCAACCGGAGAGCTTATAAGTTCCTCAATGAACTTCGTACAAGTTTGACGAACCTATGAAACATCTAACAATGCGTTTCTAAAACTCTAAACCAAGTTTCATGCAACATGAGTGCTTATAAGTTCCTCAATGGGCTTTGTACAAGTTTGACGAACGTATGAAACATCTAACAACGCGTTTATAGGACTCTAAACCAAGTTTCATGCAACATGAGTGCTTATAAGTATCTCGATGAGCTTTGTACAAGTTTCACGAACCTATAAAACATCTAACAACGCGTTTCTAGGACTCTCAACCAAGTTTCATTTAACATAAGTGCTTATAAGTTCCACAATGAGCTTTGTACAAGTTTCACGAACTTATGAAACATCTAACAACGCGTTTCTATGACTCTAAACCAAGTTTCATGCAACATGAGTGATTATAAGTGTCTCAACGATCTTTGTACAAGTTTTACGAACTTATGAAACATCTAACAACGCGTTTCTAGGACTCTAAAACAAGTTTCATGCAACACGAGAGCTTATAATTTCCTCAATGAGCTTTGTAAAAGTTTGACGAACGTATGAATAATCTAACAACGCGTTTCTAGGACTCTAAACCAAGTTTCATGCAACATGAGTGCTTATAAGTTCCTCAATGAGCTTTGTACAAGTTTCACGAACTTATGAAACATCTAACAACGCGTTTCTAAGACTCTAAACCAAGTTTCATGCAACATGAGAGATTATAAGTTCCTCAATGAGGTTTGTACAAGTTTTTCGAACGTATGAAACATCTAACAACGTTATTCTATGACTCTAAACAAAGTTTCATTTAACAGGAGAGCTTATAAGTTCCTCAATGAACTTTGTACAAGTTTGACGAACGTATGAAACATCTAACAACGCGTTTCTAGGACTCTAAACCAAGTTTCATGCAACATGAGTGCTTATAAGTTCCTCAATAAACTTTGTACAATTTTCACGAAATTATGAAGCATCTAACAACGCGTTTCTAGGACTCTAAACCAAGTTTCATGCAATATGAGTGCTTATAAGTTCCTCAATGAGCTTTGTACAATTTTCACGAAATTATAAAGCATCTAACAACGCGTTTCTAGGACTCTAAATCAAGTTTCATGCAACATGAGTGCTTATAAGTTCCTCAATGAGCTTTGTACAAGTTTCACGAACTTATGAAACATCTAACAACGCGTTTCTAGAACTCTAAACCAAGTTTCATGCAACATGAGTGCTTATAAGTATCTCGATGAGCTTTATACTAGTTTCACGAACTTATGAAACATCTAACAACTCGTTTCTAGGACTCTAAACCAAGTTTCATGTGACATGAGTGCTTATAAGTATCTCAATGAGCTTTGTACAAGTTTTACGAACGTATGAAACATCTAACAACGCGTTTCTAGGACTCTAAACCAAGTTTCATGCAACATGAGTGCTTATAAGTTCCTCAATGAGCTTTGTACAATTTGACGAAAGTATGAAACATCTAACAACGCGTTTCTAGGTCTCTAAACCAAATTTCATGCAACATGAGTGCTTATAAGTATCTCGATGAGCTTTGTACAAGTTTCACGAACCTTTGAAACATCTAACAACGCGTTTCTAGGACTCTAAACCAAGTTTCATGCAACATGAGAGATTATAAGTTCCTCAATGAGGTTTGTACAAGTTTGTCGAACGTATGAAACATCTAACAACGCGTTTCTAGGACTCTAAACCAAATTTCATGCAACAAGAGTGCTTATAAGTGTCTCAATGAGCTTTATACAAGTTTGACGAACTTATGAAACATCTAACAAAGCGTTTCTAGGACTCTAAACCAAGTTTCATGCAACATGAGTGCTTATAAGTTCCTCAATGAGCTTTGTACAAGTTTGACGAACTTATGAAACATCTAACAACTCGTTTCCAGGACTGTAAACCAAGTTTCATGCAACATGAATGCTTATAAGTATCTCAATGAGCTTTGTACAAGTTTCACGAACCTATGAAACATCTAACAACGCGTTTCTAGAACTCTAAACAAAGTTTCATGCAACATGAGAGCTTATAAGTTCCTCAATGAGCTTTGTACAAGTTTCACGAAATTATAAAACAGCTAACAACGCGTTTCTAGGACTCTAAACCAAGTTTCATGCAACATGAGTGCTTATCAGTTCCTCAATGAGCTTTGTACAAGTTTCACGAACTTATGAAACATCTAACAACGCGTTTCTAGGACTCTAAACCAAGTTTCATGCAACATGAGTGCTTATAAGTATCTCAATGAGCTTTGTACAAGTTTCACGAATGTATGAAACATCTAACAACGCGTTTCTAAGACTCTAAACCAAGTTTCATGCAACATGAGTGCTTATAAGTTCCTCAATGAGCTTTGTACAAGTTTGACGAACGTATGAAACATCTAACAACGCGTTTCTAGGACTCTAAACCAAGTTTCATGCAACATGAGTGCTTATAAGTATCTCGATGAGCTTTGTACAAGTTTCACGAACCTATGAAACATCTAACAACGCGTTTCTAGGACTCTAAACCAAGTTTCATGCAACATGAGAGCTTATAAGTTCCTCCATGAGCTTTGTACAAGTTTCACGACCTTATGAAACATCTAACAACGCGTTTCTAAGACTCTAAACCAAGTTTCATGCAACATGAGAGCTTATAAATTCCTCAATGAGCTTCGTACAATTTTCACGAAATTATGAAGCATCTAACAACGCGTTTCTAGGACTCTAAACCAAGTTTCATGCACCATGAGTGCTTATAAGTTCCTCAATGAGCTTTGTACAAATTTGACGAACTTATGAAACATCTAACAACTCGTTTCTAGGACTGTAAACCAAGTTTCATGCAACATGAATGCTTATAAGTATCTCAATGAGCTTTGTACAAGTTTCACGAACCTATGAAACAGCTAACAACGAGTTTCTAGGACTCTAAACAAAGTTTCATGCAACATGAGAGCTTATAAGTTCCTCAATGAGCTTTGTACAAGTTTCACGAACTTATGAAACATCTAACAACGCGTTTCTAGGACTCTAAAACAAGTTTCATGCAACATGAGTGGTTATAAGTTCCTGAATGAGCTTTGTACAAGTTTGACGAACGTATGAAACATCTAACAACTCGTTTCTAGAACTCTAAACCAAATTTCATGCAACATGAGTGTTTATAAGTGACTCAATGACCTTTATACAAGTTTGACGAACGTATCAAACATCTAACAACGCGTTGCTAGGACTCTAAACCAAGTTTCATGCAACATGAGTGCTTATAAGTTCCTCAATGAGATTTGTACAAGTTTCACGAACTTATGAAACATCTAACAACGAATTTCTAGAACTCTAAAGCAAGTTTCATGCAACATAAGTGCTTATAAGTTCCACAATGAGCTTTGTACAAGTTTCACGAACTTATGAAACATCTAACAACGCGTTTCTAGGACTCTAAACCAAGTTTCATGCAACATGAGTGATTATAAGTGTCTTAACGAGCTTTGTACAAGTTTTACGAACTTATGAAACATCTAACAACGCGTTTCTAGGACTCTAAACCAAGTTTCATGCAAGATGAGAGATTATAAGTTCCTCAATGAGGTTTGTACAAGTTTGTCGAACGTATGAAACATCTAACAACGCGTTTCTATGACTCTAAACCAAGTTTCATTCAACAGGAGAGGTTATAAGTTCCTCAATGAACTTCGTACAAGTTTGACGAACCTATGAAACATCTAACAACGCGTTTCTAAAACTCTAAACCAAGTTTCATGCAACATGAGTGCTTATAAGTTCCTCAATGAGCTTTGTACAAGTTTGACGAACATATGAAACATCTAACAACTCGTTTCTAGACCTCTAAACCAAGTTTCATGCAACATGAGTGTTTATAAGTGACTCAATGACCTTTATACAAGTTTGACGAACGTATCAAACATCTAACAACACGTTGCTAGGACTCTAAACCAAGTTTCATGCAACATGAGTGCTTATAAGTTCCTCAATGAGCTTTGTACAAGTTTCACGAACTTATGAAACATCTAACAACGCATTTCTAGGACTCTAAAGCAAGTTTCATGCAACATGAGCGCTTATAAGTTCCTCAATGAGCTTTGTACAAGTTTGACGAACGTATGAAACATCTAGCAACACGTTTCAAGGACTCTAAACCAAGTTTCATGCAACATAAGTGCTTATAAGTTCCACAATGAGCTTTGTACAAGTTTCACGAACTTATGAAACATCTAACAACGCGTTTATAGGACTCTAAACCAAGTTTCATGCAACATGAGTGATTATAAGTGTCTCAACGAGCTTTGAACAAGTTTTACGAACTTATGAAACATCTAACAACGCGTTTCTAGGACTCTAAACCAAGTTTCATGCAACATGAGAGATTATAAGTTCCTCAATGAGGTTTGTACAAGTTTGTCGAACGTATGAAACATCTAACAACGCGTTTCTATTACTCTAAACCAAGTTTCATTCAACCGGAGAGCTTATAAGTTCCTCAATGAACTTCGTACAAGTTTGACGAACCTATGAAACATCTAACAATGCGTTTCTAAAACTCTAAACCAAGTTTCATGCAACATGAGTGCTTATAAGTTCCTCAATGAGCTTTGTACAAGTTTGACGAACGTATGAAACATCTAACAACGCGTTTCTAGGACTCTAAACCAAGTTTCATGCAACATGAATGCTTATAAGTGTCTCAATGAGCTTTATACAAGTTTGACGAACTTATGAAACATCTAACAACGCGTTTCTATGACTCTAAACCAAGTTTCATTTAACATAAGTGCTTATAAGTTCCACAATGAGCTTTGTACAAGTTTCACAAACTTATGAAACATCTAACAACGCGTTTCTATGACTCTAAACCAAGTTTCATGCAACATGAGTGATTATAATTTCCTCAATGAGCTTTGTAAAAGTTTGACGAACGTATGAAATATCTAACAACGCGTTTCTAGGACTCTAAACCAAGTTTCATGCAACATGAATGCTTATAAGTGTCTCAATGAGCTTTATACAAGTTTGACGAACTTATGAAACATCTAACAACGCGTTTCTAGGACTCTAAACCAAGTTTCATTTAACATAAGTGCTTATAAGTTCCACAATGAGCTTTGTACAAGTTTCACGAACTTATGAAACATCTAACAACGCGTTTCTATGACTCTAAACCAAGTTTCATGCAACATGAGTGATTATAATTTCCTCAATGAGCTTTGTAAAAGTTTGACGAACGTATGAAATATCTAACAACGCGTTTCTAGGACTCTAAACCAAGTTTCATGCAACATGAGTGCTTATAAGTTCCTCAATGAGCTTTGTACAAGTTTCACGAACTTATGAAACATCTAACAACGCGTTTCTAAGACTCTAAACCAAGTTTCATGCAACATGAGAGATTATAAGTTCCTCAATGAGGTTTGTACAAGTTTTTCGAACGTATGAAACATCTAACAACGCGTTTCTATGACTTTAAACCAAGTTTTATTTAACAGGAGAGCTTATAAGTTCCTCAATGAACTTTGTACAAGTTTGACGAACGTATGAAACATCTAACAACGCGTTTCTAGGACTCTAAACCAAGTTTCATGCAACATGAGTGCTTATAAGTTCCTCAATAAACATTGTACAATTTTCACGAAATTATGAAGCATCTAACAACGCGTTTCTAGGACTCTAAACCAAGTTTCATGCAACATGAGTGCTTATAAGTTCCTCAATGAGCTTTGTACAATTTTCACGAAATTATGAAGCATCTAACAACGCGCTTCTAGGACTCTAAATCAAGTTTCATGCAACATGAGTTCTTATAAGTTCCTCAATGAGCTTTGTACAAGTTTCACGAACTTATGAAACATCTAACAACGCGTTTCTAGGACTCTAAACCAAGTTTCATGCAACATGAGTGCTTATAAGTATCTCGATGAGCTTTATACAAGTTTCACGAACTTATGAAACATCTAACAACTCGTTTCTAGGACTCTAAACCAAGTTTCATGCGACATGAGTGCTTATAAATATCTCAATGAGCTTTGTACAAGTTTGACGAACGTATGAAACATCTAACAACGCGTTTCTAGGACTCTAAACCAAGTTTCATGCAACATGAGTGCTTATAAGTTCCTCAATGAGCTTTGTACAATTTGACGAAAGTATGAAACATCTAACAACGCGTTTCTAGGACTCTAAACCAAACTTCATGCAACATGAGTGTTTATAAGTATCTCGATGAGCTTTGTACAAGTTTCACGAACCTTTGAAACATCTAACAACGCGTTTCTAGGACTCTAAACCAAGTTTCATGCAACATGAGAGCTTATAAGTTCCTCAATGAGCTTTGTACAAGTTTCACGAACTTATGAAACATCTAACAACGCGTTTCTAAGACTCTAAACCAAGTTTCATGCAACATGAATGTTTATAAGTGTCTCAATGAGCTTTATACAAGTTTGACGAACTTATGAAACATCTAACAACGCGTTTCTAGGACTCTAAACCAAGTTTCATGCATGCAACATGAGTGCTTATAAGTTCCTCAATGAGCTTTGTACAAGTTTGACGAACTTATGAAACATCTAACAACTCGTTTCTAGGACTCTAAACCAAGTTTCATGCAACATGAGAGCTTATAAGTTCCTCAATGAGCTTTTTACAAGTTTGACGAACGTATGAAACATCTAACAACGCGTTTCTACGACTCTAAACCAAGTTTCATGCAACATGAGTGATTATAAGTGTCTCAACTATCTTTGTACAAGTTTTACGAACTTATGAAACATCTAACAACGCGTTTCTAGGACTCTAAAACAAGTTTCATGCAACACGAGAGCTTATAAGTTCCTCAATGAGCTTTGTAAAAGTTTGACGAACGTATGAAACATCTAACAACGCGTTTCTAGGACTCTAAACCAAGTTTCATGCAACATGAGTGCTTATAAGTTCCTAAATGAGCTTTGTACAAGTTTGACGAACTTATGAAACATCTAACAACGCGTTTCTAGGACTCTAAACCAAGTTTCATGCAACATGAGTGCTTATAAGTTCCTCAATGAGCTTTGTACAACTTTGACGAACGTATGAAACATCTAACAACGCGTTTCTAGGATTCTAAACCAAGTTTCATGCAACATGAGTGCTTATAAGTTCCTCAATAAGGTTTGTACAATTTTCTAGAAATTATGAAACATCTAACAACGCGTTTCTAGGTCTCTAAAACAAGTTTCATGCAACATGAGTGCTTATCAGTTCCTCAATGAGCTTTGTACAAGTTTGACGAACGTATGAAACATCTAACAACGCGTTGCTAGGACTCTAAACCAAGTTTCATGCAACATGAGTGCTAATAAGTTCCTCAATGAGCTTTGCACAATTTTCACGAAATTATGAAACATCTAACAGCGCGTTTCTAGGACTCTAAACCAAGTTTCATGAAACATGAGTGCTTATAAGTTCCTCAATGAGCTTTGTACAAGTTTCACGAACTTATGAAACATCTAAGAACGCGTTTCTAGGACTCTAAACCAAGTTTCATGCAACATGAGTGCTTATAAGTATCTCAATGAGTTTTGTACAAGTTTCACGAAATTATGAAACATCTAACAACGCGTTTCTAGGACTCTAATCCAAGTTTCATGCAACATGAATGCTTATAAGTGTCTCAATGAGCTTTATACAAGTTTGACGAACGTATGAAACATCTAACAACGCGTTTCTAGGACTCTAAACCAAGTTTCATGCAACATGAGTGCTTATATGTATCTCAATGAGCATTGTACAAGTTTCACGAACTTATGAAACATCTAACAACGCGTTTTTAGGACTCTAAACCAAGTTTCATGCAACACGAGCGCTTATAAGTTCCTCGATGAGCTTTGTACAAGTTTGACGAACGTATGAAACATCTAACAACGCGTTTCTAGGACTCTAAACCAAGTTTCATGCAACATGAGCGCTTATAACTTCCTCAATGAGCTTTGTACAAGTTTGAAGAACGTATGAAACATCTAACAACGCGTTTCTAGGACTCTAAACCAAGTTTCAAGAAACATGAGTGCTTATAAGTGTCTCAATGAGCTTTATACAAGTTTGACGAACTTATGAAACATCTAACAACGCGTTTCTAGGACTCTAAACCAAGTTTCATGCCACATGAGTGCTTATAAGTATCTCAATGAGCTTTGTACAAGTTTGACGAACGTATGAAACATCTAACAACGCGTTTCTAGGATTCTAAACCAAGTTTCATGCAACATGAGTGCTTATAAGTTCCTCAATGAGATTTGTACAAGTTTCACGAACTTATGAAACATCTAACAACGCGTTTCTAGGACTCTAAAACAAGTTTCATGCAACATGAGTTTTTATCAGTTCCTCAATGAGCTTTGTACAAGTTTGACGAACGTATGAAACATCTAACAACGCGTTTCTAGGACTCTAAACCAAGTTTCATGCAACATGAGTCCTTATAAGTTCCTCAATGAGCTTGGTACAATTTTCAAGAAATTATGAAACATCTAACAACGCTATTCTAGGACTCTAAACCAAGTTTCATGAAACATGAGTGCTTATAAGTTCCTCAATGAGCTTTAAACAAGTTTCACGAAGTTATGAAACATCTAACAACGCGTTTCTAGGACTCTAAACCAAGTTTCATGCAACATGAGTGCTTATAAGTATCTCAATGAGTTTTGTAAAAGTTTCACGAAATTATGAAACATCTAACAACGCGTTTCTAGGACTCTAAACCAAGTTTCATTTAACATGAATGCTTATAAGTGTCTCAATGAGCTTTATACAAGTTTGACAAACTTATGAAACATCTAACAACGCGTTTCTAGGACTCTAAATCAAGTTTCATGCGACATGAGTGTTAATAAGTATCTCAATGAGCTTTGTACAAGTTTGACGAACGTATGAAACATCTAACTGTAGAAAAGTATAGATCTTGTGTTTAGAGAGTAATTAGTGAGATATTAAGAGAAGAGATTAAGAGAATATAGAGGAAAATGTATTCGGATAAAGAGGAAACATTAAGAAAGATCTAGAAAGGAGCCGTTTATGGATAAGAGAAACGTGTGTATTCAAGCCTCGCTTTTGCCCGCACATACCGATTATGCGCTGTCCAAGACCGGTCTTCGTGTACGGATCCAATAAGCGCTCGGCTACTTATGCGCGAGAATGCGCGGGCGCCAGGCTGGAGCGCGGATAAGGTTTTGTCGCCTACCGACTCCAATATAGCCGTTATCCGCTTTATCACCTTATCACCTATCACACTTCCTCTTATCACTTCTCCTTATCACGTCTTCTTATCTTTTACCTCTTATCACCTTTTGGCCCTTATCATATCATATTTGGTCTCCTAGACTTTACCGTTGCCCTTTGCTTCTTGGTCACGGTTTCCATCTTTACCGCCAAATATGTTGTTGCTCAAATCTTCTCAACACTCCCCCTCAAGCTTAGCCGTGGGGAATGGCTAAGCTTGGAAACCTCCTATCTAGCCTCGTTAAAACCTTAACAAGTAAAACCACATGGGATAACAACTTGTTAAGGGAAAAGAGTACTAGATGTTTCGGTTTAGGGTCTTTATTGCTTGATGAGGTTGGTGAGTCCCATCTTGGAGTGGATGAACTCACAAACCTTGGTGCTTGCAGCTTTTGTAAAGATATCAACCAATTGGTCTTCACTCTTTGTGTAGCATGGCAGGATGATCTTCTTTACCATAGCTTCCCGGGCTTTGTGGCAATCAACTTCCACATTTTTGGTTCTCTCATGAAACACCGAGTTGGATGCAAGGCTAATTGCTGATTTGTTGTCGGCATGCATAATCATAGGCGTCTTGAATTCAATTCCCAAATCCATAACCAAAGCCTTGAGCCAAATTAACTCTTGAGTTAACTTCCTCATTGCTCTATACTCCGACTCGGTTGTTGAACAAGAGACCACCTTTTGTTTCTTGCTCTTCCATGTCACCAAGTTGCCTCCTATGAACGTGCAATACCCAGTGGTAGATCTTCTATCTCCTCTGTCTCCTGCCCAATCTGCATCACAATAGCCCACAATTTCTGTGTTCTTATTGCATCCCATCCAAACTCCTTGTCTCGGTGCACCTTTGAGATATCTTAGGACTCTATCTACCAGATTCCAATGATGGTTCTTTGGCTTCTGCATGTGTTGTGATACCTGATTCACAGCAAAACATATACCAGGTCTTGTAATGGTAAGGTAAATAAGCTTACCCACTAGTCTCCGATATTGTTTTGGATCCTTGTATGGCTTGTCTTCAAACTCCCCTTTCCGGATATCCTTGTGGTTCTCTTCTAAGGGAGTTTTTGCAGCCTTGGCTCCAAGTTTTCCTGTTTCAACCAAAAGATCAAGAGTATATTTTCTTTGGGATAAGAAAAGGCCTTCCTTAGACCTGCAAACTTCTATTCCAAGAAAGTATTTAAGCTCACCAAGGTCCTTTATATCAAAAATAGACTTTAGTTGAGCTTTGGTAGCTTCTACCCTTACCTTGTCATCCCCTGGGATGATTATATCATCAACATACACGAGGATGACTACTATATTTGTTCGGCGCTTGCTTGTGAACAAGATGTGGTCAGATTCTGATTTCTTGAAGCCTTGGTCTAGGAGGGTAGTGCTCAGTTTGTGATACCAAGCCCTAGGAGATTGCTTTAGACCATATATAGCTTTCTTCAATCTCAGAACCTTGCCTGGAGTGATTCTATTAACTACACCAGAAGGAGGTGTCATGTAGACTTCATCTTCTAGTTCACCTTGTAAGAATGCATTCTTCACATCCATTTGCCATAGATCCCATTCCAGATTTGTGGCTATTGAGAAGATCACTCTTACTGTATGTAGCTTGGCGACAGGGGCAAAAGTCTCAAGGTAGTCTTCTCCATAGGTTTGGGTAAACCCTCTAGCAACTAACCGAGCCGTATGCCTTTATATGTCTCCATTGCTCTTATACTTGATGGTGAACACATATCTAGAGCTAACCGTTCTCTTGCCTTGAGGAAGATCTGCTTCTTCCCAAGTTCCATTAAGTTCCATTGCTCTGTCTTCTTCTTCCACTGCCTTGATCCACACATCATGCTCCATAGCCTCTTCATATGTATTTGGTATCCAGTTCTCATCCATCTTGGCCATAAAGACTTGATGTTCTTGAGGGAAAGAAACCATGTTGCATACTACTTGGATAGGATGTGCCACATCTTGATTGTTGAAGTAGACTTTTGTATTAACCCAATTTGATGGTGGGTTTCTGGTTCTAGTACTTCTCCTTAAAGGTTGTACTAGTTCTTCTTCCACCTCTTGAACCGTGCTTTAATCAAGACCTGAATCAACCACCTGAATCAACCACTTGCTCTTCTTGACTTTCATGTCCTGCTTGAGTTTCATGTCTTGATTCTTGATTCTCCCCCTCATGATCAAGATGGGGTTCTTGTGATTCTTCATTGCTTGGAAGGTTGTTTAGACCTAGATCTTCCATTAGGTTCTTGAGGCATGTTGCTCTGTCTTGGGCTGAAGTGGATAGATCCTTGATGCTCTCCCAATTCTTAGCCTCATAGTAGCGTTGCCCCTCAATGAACTTTACATCTCTAGAGATAAATACCCTTCTTCTCTCTGGTATGTAACACTTGTAGCCCTTTTGAGTAATTGAGTACCCAATGAAAACCCCCTTTAAGCTCTTTGCATCTAGTTTGTTCCTCTGTTCTGCTGGAATCAGAAGAAAGCACACACAACCAAACACACGTAAGTAAGAGATATTAAACTTGATCTTGTTCAATACCTCAAATGGAGACGCGTCAAGTAGAACTTGAGTAGGAGTTCTATTGATCAAGTAGCAAGCTGATGTAACCGCATCTCCCCAAAATCTCTTTGGTACATTAGTGTGGAACATCATAGATCTTGCCACCTCCATGAGATGCCTATTCTTCCTCTCGGCTACGCCATTTTGTTGTGGTGTGTATGGGCAACTTGTTTGATGCACAATTCCTTGTTTAGCTAGGTAGTCTTTGAACATATGTCCTGTATACTCTCCACCATTATATGTCCTGAAAAACTTGATCTTGGCATTATAATGGTTAGATGCATAGTTTTGAAAAATTTTAAATGCGTCTAAGACTCTATCTTTTGATGGTAATAAAGTTATCCAAGTGAATTTGAACTTCTCATCTATGAACGTCACAAAGTACTTATGGTTCTCTCTAGATGTGCAAGGAGAAGTCCAGACATCCGATTGAATAAGTTCAAAACCGGATTCATCAACTTTTGAGGATTTTTGAAAAACAGTTTTGCAATGTTTACCAAGGATGCATGATTCACAAGTTTTATTATCAAAAGAGACAAGAGGCAGCATTAATTTAAGAGCTCTAGAATTTGGATGTCATAATCTAGCATGCCATAAAACATTATTTGCCTCGGCTAAAACAGAATTGAAAGCAAAAGATAGTTGAGAGCTTGGGTTGTCATCGAGAACGTAAAGATCCCCTTTGGTGCTCCCTTTACCAATGATTCTCTTAGTATCAATATCCTGAAATACAACATTGTTAGGTCCAAAGATAACATGGCAATTCAAGTCATTAGCAATTCATTTTACGGAAAGGAGATTAGATGTAAACTTATGCATATAGAGAGCTTCCATGTTATTATTGAACATCCTAAGGTTACCTAGTCCTTCTATTGGAACCTTATCTCCATTTGCTACAATAACATTGCCTAGTACCGGTTTAACATTGTTGATATATTTCAGGTTACTAATCATATAATGTGAGGCACCGGAGTCAACCACTATTGGATTACTACTACGCGCATTTAAAGAGTAAGAAGTCATATTGGACCCCTTAAGGGCCTTAATTAGAGCATTTAGGTCGGATTTCTTGACATATTCATCGGCAAAAGGGACCACGGCCAAGGCTTCTTCATCCTTGCCTTGGCTTGATGTGCTTCCTCCTTGAGCCGACGCGTCTTGAGAGTAGTTGGATTTGGAATCCTTGAACTTGCTCGGCTTGAGATGGGGATGTAAGATCCATCATTTGTCTTTGACATGCCCCTTCTTCTTGCAATGCTCGCGGATCATGGCCTTCCTCTCATCACTTGGCTTGAACACCGCCTTTTTGGCCAAAACTATCTCCTTTTTGCCACCGAACAACTCATTAGAGCCTTGTTCTCGTTGAAGTTATGAGCACACAGTCTCTATGGAGGGTAGAGTATCAGATCTAAGGAGGTGCCTTATCAGCTCCTTGTAGCTTGGATTCAAGGTCAAAATAAGTCCAAAGACTTTATCTTGCTCTTTCCTCTCGGCTAGAACCTTTGCGTCTATAGAGCTTGGTCTTAGCATCTCTAGTTATGCCCATAGAGCACGAAATTTACCAAAGTGTTGAGTAAATTCAGTGTCTTCTTGGTTAAGATCTGTGAGTACCTTCTTAACCTCATAGACGAGGCTTAGATTCGAGATATTCCCTTACACCGTTTGGAGAGTGTCCCATAACTCTTTTGCGGTCTCGCAATAGGAGTAAGCTTCTAGTATTGGCGGATCTAGTGAATGTTGGATGATTCCTAGAACTTTCTGATCTTCTTGGAACCATTTAGCTTCTTCTTTGGCAGTAGCATCATCTTCGCTTATTGTTTGAGACGAATCTATTGGAGCTTTTGTGGTAAGAACATGACTCCAAAGTCCCCGGCTACACAGAGCGGTCTTGATGGTTCTTGTCCAAAGGAGGTAATTTATCCCCTTTAGAGTTACCGTGGCTTGATAAAGCTTCAAGCTTTCTTTAGATTCATCCATGGTGAAGCGGTTTTGAAGGAAAAGGTAGATACTTTATGAGAAAAGAAGCGATTTTGAACCTTGTGAGAGCACAAAACCGAGAGTATATCAAGAAAAATGGTAACTTTAAGCTTGTGAATGCTTAAAGATACGAGAATAAGATGCGAAATAGAGAGATTAGGAGCTATTACGCTCTGATACCATGTAGAAAAGTATAGATCTTGTGTTTAGAGAGTAATTAGTGAGAGATTAAGAGAAAAGATTAACAAGATATAGAGGAAAATGTATTCGGGTAAAGAGGAAACCTTGTTCCTTGTTTTTACAATGAGAAGCCAATACATGTATATAAAGAGAAACATTAAGAAAGATCTAGAAAGGAGCCGTTTATGGATAAGAGAAACATGTGTAGTCAAGCCTCGCTTTTGCCCGCACGTACCGACTATGCGTTGTCCAAGACCGGTCTTCGTGTACTGATCCAATAAGCGCTCGGCTACTTATTCGCGAGAATGCGCGGGCGCCAGGCTGGAGCGCGGATAAGGTTTTGTCGCCTACCGGCTCCAATATAGCCGTTATCCGCTTTATCACCTTATCACCTATCACACTTCCTCTTATCACTTCTCCTTATCACGTCTTCTTATCTTTTACCTCTTATCACCTTTTGGCCCTTATCATATCATATTTGGTCGCCTAGACTTTACCGTTGCCCTTTGCTTCTTGTTCACGGTTTCCATCTTTACCACCAAATATGTTGTTGCTCAAATCTTTTTTTTTTATATAGATGTTTAGACTCTAGAAACGCGTTGTTAGATGTTTCATGCGACATGAGTGCTAATAAGTATCTCAATGAGCTTTGTACAAGTTTGACGAACGTATGAAACATCTAACAACGCGTTTCTAGGACTCTAAACCAAGTTTCATGCAACATGAGTTCTTATCAGTTCCTCAATGAGCTTTGTACAAGATTGACGAACGTATGAAACATCTAACAACGCGTTTCTAGGACTCTAAACCAAGTTTCATGAAACATGAGTCCTTATAAGTTCCTCAATGAGCTTGGTACAATTTTCAAGAAATTATGAAACATCTAACAACGCGTTTCTAGGACTCTAAACCAAGTTTCATGAAACATGAGTGCTTATAAGTTCCTCAATGAGCTTTAAACAAGTTTCACGAAGTTATGAAACATCTAACAACGCGTTTCTAGGACTCTAAACCAAGTTTCATGCAACATGAGTGCTTATAAGTATCTCAATGAGTTTTGTAAAAGTTTCACGAAATTATGAAACATCTAACAACGCGTTTCTAGGACTCTAAACCAAGTTTCATTTAACATGAATGCTTATAAGTGTCTCAATGAGCTTTATACAAGTTTGACAAACTTATGAAACATCTAACAACGCGTTTCTAGGACTCTAAATCAAGTTTCATGCGACATGAGTGCTAATAAGTATCTCAATGAGCTTTGTACAAGTTTGACGAACGTATGAAACATCTAACAACGCGTTTCTAGGACTCTAAACCAAAGTTTCATGAAACATGAGAGTTTATAAGTTCCTCAATGACCTTTGTACAAGTTTGAAGAACGTATGAAACATCTAACAACGCGTTTCTAAGACTCTAAGCCAAGTTTCATGCAACAGGAGAGCTTATAAGTTACTCAATGAGCTTTGTACAAGTTTGACGAACGTATGAAACATCTAACAACGCGTTTCTAGGACTCTAAACCAAGTTTCACGCAACATGAGTGCTTATAAGTTCCTCAATGAGCTTTGTACAATTTTCTCGAAATTATGAAACATCTAACAACTCGTTTCTAGGTCTCTAAACCAAGTTTCATGCAATATGAGAGCTTATAAGTTCCTCAATGAGCTTTGTACATGTTTGAAGAACGTATGAAACATCTAACAACGCGTTTGTAGGACTCTAAACCAAGTTTCATGCAACATTTGTGCTTATAATGTAACGACCCGAGTTTCAGCCCGTTTGTAAAGCGAAGGCACGTTTCGGAAAACAGACCCATTAGCGTAAATCCCTAACTTTCTCCCCCTTCTCTATATAAAGAGATGTTTAGAGGTGAGAGGAGGCACACAAAAGAAAGAAGGCGAAGCCCTGGCCAATCTCCTCCATCCCGTAGCCGCCGGAGTCACCGCTTCACCACCGCAAGAAGAGCTTCATGTAAAGGCCAAGAAGACTGCAGAGAATAGAGAAACGGCAGAGCAAATCATCTCAAAAGGTCCTGAAACTTTGTGTAGGTATAAGACTCCTTTATCTACACGTGAGAGAAAACGATTTGTTATTCGGATATGTGGATTGATAGTTATGAATGTTTTGGTGAGAGGTACCAAAGCTGTCCCGAACTGCGACCAGTCCGAGAAGACCTGCAACCAGACAAATCAAATCAGATCCGATCAAGATTAAATTTGTCAGAGACGTGTATGACATCGACAGCTATCTTCTGCGCAAATATCTCAGGAAGTGGACGGTGGGATCTAAAGTTATGGATCCAGATTTAGATTCTGTCTTTTTCCAGATTTGTCGAGTTACTGAATTTGTGATATTTGGATGGTTTAGTGATGTCCGTTATGGCTGACACTTCACAGGAACTAAGTCAAGACAGAGAAATAAGTGTGTGTAAGAGGAGAAGTCATTTAGAGACTGGAAACATGGCGAATCCGTAGAAGTATGAAGATGCAGCGAATCTGTCCAAACACAAAGGTGAGGCTACTCCGTACAAATTCTGCGATTGTAATTAACTCTTTTAACATGTAATTTGGCAACTAAATGTGAAGTCTCTTTGATTGAGTCTAAGTAGTTTTGATTGAATTGGACTTAGGGGTCTAGATGATTCAACCCATTGCTTGCTTCATTTTGCATTTGTTTATAGTTGTTTGTATATAAATATAGAGATATATGTATGTATATGGAGATGGTTTTTCTGTGTGATGTGTGTGCGAGCGAAGGTACCGAGACGAGTTGTTGGGTCTGCCGCCTATTTCTTTGTGATTGATGTGGGGCTCAGAACCGGGCGTCGGTACCGCAGCCGCAAAGTGGTTTGGGGACGGGCAGCACAGTCGATCCGTTGTTCGTGCCCTAGGGATCGATAAAGCGTCTCCGGGCGGTGTTGTGGACACTTAAGCCACCTAGGACCATTGTTTGTTTTGCTTGAGCACTTTAGGTGCTGTGTTTGCTCAATGAGCTTTGTACAAGTTTGACGAACGTATGAAACATCTAACAACGCGTTTCAACGACTCTAAACTAAGTTTCATGCAACATGAGTGCTTATAAGTTCCTCAATGAGCTTTGTACAAGTTTCACAAACTTATGAAACATCTAACAACGCGTTTCTAGGACTCTAAACCAAGTTTCATGCAACATGAGTGCTTATAAGTTCCTCAATGAGCTTTGTACAAGTTTGACTAACTTATGAAACATCTAACTACGCGTTTCTAGGACTCTAAACCAAGTTTCATGCAACATGAGAGCTTATAAGTTCCTCAATGAGCTTTGTACAAGTTTGACGAACGTATGAAACATTTAACAATGCGTTTCTAGGACTGTAAACCATGTTTCATGCAACATGAGTGCTTATAAGTTCTTCAATGAGATTTGTACAAGTTTCACGAACTTATGAAACATCAAACAACGCGTTTCTAGAACTCTGAACCAAGTTTCATGCAACATGAGAGATTATAAGTTCCTCAATGAGCTTTGTACAAGTTTAAAGAACGTATGAAACATCTAACAACGCGTTTCTACGACTCTAAACTAAGTTTCATGCAACATGAGTGCTTATAAGTTCTTCAATGAGCTTTGTACAAGTTTCACGAACTTATGAAACATCTAACAATGCGTTTCTAGGACTCTAAACCAAGTTTCATGCAACATGAGTGCTTATAATTTCCTCAATGAGCTTTGTACAAGTTTCACTAACTTATGAAATATCTAACAACGCGTTTCGAGGACTCTAAACAAAGTTTCGTGCAACATGCGAGATTATAAGTTCCTCAATGAGCTTTGTACAAGTTTGTCGAACGTATGAAACATCTAACAACGTGTTTGTAGGACTCTAAACAAAGTTTCATGCAACATTTGTGTTTATAAGTTCCTTAATGAGCTTTGTATAAGTTTGACGAACGTATGAAACATCTAACAACGCGTTTCTAGGACTCTAAACCAAGTTTCATGCAACATGTGTGCTTATAAGTTCCTCAATGAGCTTTGTACAAGTTTCACTAACTTATGAAATATCTAACAACGCGTTTCGAGGACTCTAAACAAAATTTCGTGCAACATGCGAGATTATAAGTTCCTCAATGAGCTTTGTACAAGTTTGTCGAACGTATGAAACATCTAACAACGTGTTTGTAGGACTCTAAACAAAGTTTCATGCAACATTTGTGTTTATAAGTTCCTTAATGAGCTTTGTATAAGTTTGACGAACGTATGAAACATCTAACAACGCGTTTCTAGGACTCTAAACCAAGTTTCATGCAACATGTGTGCTTATAAGTTCCTCAATGAGCTTTGTACAAGTTTCACGAACTTATGAAACATCTAACAACGCGCTTCTAGGACTCTAAACCATGTTTCAAGCAACATCAGTACTTATAAGAACCTCAATGAGCTTTGTACAAGTTTGACGAACGTATGAAACATCTCACAACGCGTTTCTAAGACTCTAAACCAAGTTTCAAGCAACATGAGTGCTTATAAGTTCCTCAATGAGCTTTGTACAAGTTTGACGAAATTATGAAACATCTAACAACGCGTTTCTAGGACTCTAATCCAAGTTTCATGCAACATGAGTGATTATAAGTGTCGCAATGAGCTTTGTATAAGATGACGAACTTATGAAACATCTAATAATGCTTTTCTAGTACTCTAAACCAAGTTTCATGCAACATGAGTGCTTATAAGTTCCTCAATGAGCTTTGTACAAGTTTCACGAACTTATGAAACATCTAACAACGCGTTTCTAGGACTCTAAACCAAGTTTCATGCAACAAGAGAGTTTATACGTTCCTCAATGAGGTTTGTACAAGTTTGACGATTGTATGAAACATCTAACAACGCGTTTCTAGGACTCTAAACCAAGTTTCATGCAGCATTTGTGCTTATAAGTTCCTTAATGAGCTTTGTACAAATTTGACGAACGTATGAAACATCTAACAACGCGTTTCTAGGACTCTAAACGAAGTTTCATGCAACATGAGTTCTTATAAGTTCCTCAATGAGCTTAGTACAAGTTTCACGAACTTATCAAACATCTAACAACGTGATTCTAGGACTCTAAACCAAGTTTCATGCAACATGAGTGATTATAAGTTCCTCAATGAGCTTTTTAAAAGTTTGACGAACGTATGAAACATCTAACAACGCGTTTCTAGGACTCTAAACCAAGTTTCATGCAACATGAGTGTTTATAAGTGTCTCAATAAGCTTTGTACAAATTTGACGAACTTATGAAACTGTTAACAACGCGTTTCTAGGACTCTAAACCAAGTTTCATGCAACATGAGAGCTTATAAGTTCCTCAATGAGCTTTGTACAAGTTTGACGAACGTATGAAACATTTAACAATGCGTTTCTAGGACTGTAAACCATGTTTCATGCAACATGAGTGCTTATAAGTTCTTCAATGAGATTTGTACAAGTTTCACGAACTTATGAAACATCAAACAACGCGTTTCTAGAACTCTAAACCAAGTTTCATGCAACATGAGAGCTTATAAGTTCCTCAATGAGCTTTGTACAAGTTTGACGAACGTATGAAACATCTAACAACGCGTTTCTAGGACTTTAAACCAAGATTCATGTAACATGAGTGCTTATAAGTTCCTCAATGAGCTTTGTACATGTTTCACAAACTTATTAAACATCTAATAACGCGTTTCTAGGACTCTAAACCAAGTTTCATGCAATATGAGTGCTTATAAGTTCCTCAATGAGCTTTATACAAGTTTCACGAACTTATAAAACATCTAACAACGCGTTTCTAGGACTCTAAAACAATTTTCATGCAACATGAGTGCTTATAAGTTCCTCAATGAGCTTTGTACAAGTTGGTCGAACGTATGAAACATCTAACAACTCGTTTTTAGAACTCTAAACCAAGTTTCATGCAACATGAGTGTTTATTAGTGACTCCATGAGCTTTGTACAAGTTTGACGAACTTATGAAACATCTAACAACTCGTTTCTAGGACTTTAAACCAGGTTTCATGCAACATGAGTGTTTGTAAGTTCCTCAATGAGCTTTGTACAAGTTTGACGAACGTATGAAACATCTACCAACGCGTTTCTAGGATTCTAAACCAAGTTTCATGCAACAGTAGAGCTTATAAGTTCCTCAATGAACTTTGTACAAGTTTGACGAACGTATGAAACATCTAACAACGCGTTTCTAAGACTCTAAACCAAGTTTCATGCAACATGAGTGCTTATAAGTTCCTCAATGACCTTTGAACAATTTTCACGAAATTATGAAACATCTAACAACGCGTTTCTAGGACTCTAAACCAAGTTTCATGCAACATAAGTGCTTATAAGTTCCTCAATGAGCTTTGTACAAGTTTCACGAACTTATGAAACATCTACCAACGTGTTTCTAGGACTCTAAACCAAGTTTCAGACAACATGAGTGCTTATAAGTATTTCAATGAGCTTTGTACAAGTTTCACGAAGTTATGAAACATCTAACAACGCGTTTCTAGGACTCTATACCAAGTTTCATGCAACATGAATGCTTATAAGTGTCTCAATGAGCATTATACAAGTTTGACGAACTTATGAAACATCTAACAACGCGTTTCTAGGACTCTAAACCAAGTTTCATGCAACATGAGTGCTTATAAGTTCCTCAATGCGCTTTGTACAAGTTTGACGAACTTATGAAACATCTAACAACTCGTTTCTAGGACTCTAAACCAAGTTTCATGCAACATGAGAGCTTATAAGTTCCTCAATGAGCTTTGTACAAGTTTGACGAACGTATGAAACATCTAACAACGAGTTTCTAAGCTCCAAGTTTCATGCAACATGAGTGATTATAAGTTCCTCAATGATATTTGTACAATTTTCACGAAATTATGAAACCTCTAACAACGCGTTTCTAGGACTCTAATACAAGTTTCATGCAACATGAGTGCTTATAATTTCCTCAATGAGCTTTGTACAAGTTTGACGAACGTATGAAACATCTAAAAACGCGTTTCTAGGACTCTAAACCAAGTTTCATGCAACATGAGTGCTTATAAGTTCCTCAATGAGCTTTGTACAAGTTTCACGAACTTATGAAACATCTAACAACGCGTTTCTAGGACTCTAAACCAAGTTTCATGCAACATGAGTGCTTATAAGTATCTCAATGAGCTTTGTACAAGTTTGACGAACTTATGAAACATCTAACAACGCGTTTCTAGGACTCTAAACCAAGTTGCATGCAACATGAGCACTTATAAGTTCCTCATTGAGGTTTGTACAAGTTTCATGCAACATGAATGCTTATAAGTGTCTCAATGACCTTTACACAAGTTTGACGAACTTATGAAACATCTAACAACGCGTTTCTAGGACTCTAAACCAAGTTGCATGCAACATGAGCACTTATAAGTTCCTCATTGAGGTTTGTACAAGTTTCATGCAACATGAATGCTTATAAGTGTCTCCATGACGTTTATACAAGTTTGACGAACTTATGAAACATCTAACAACGCGTTTCTAGGACTCTAAACCAAGTTTCATGCGACATGAGTGCTTAAAAATATCTCATTGAGCTTTGTACAAGTTTGACGATTGTATGAAACATCTAACAATGCGTTTCTAGGATTCTAAACCAAGTTTCATGCACCATGAGCGCTTATAAGTTCCTCAATGAGCTTTGTACAAGTTTGACGAACGTATGAAACATCTAACAACGCGTTTTTAGGACTCTAAACCAAGTTTCATACAACATGAGTGCTTATAAGTATCTCAATGAGCTTTGTACAAGTTTAACGAACCATTGAAACATCTAACAACGCGTTTCTAGGACTATAAACCAAGTTTCATGCAACATGAGCGCTTATAAGTTCCTCAATGAGCTTTGTACAAGTTTGACGAACGTATGAAACATCTAACAACGCGTTTCTAGGACTCTAAACCAAGTTTCATGCAATATGAGCACTTATAAGTTCCTCAATAAGCTTTGTACAAGTTTGACGAACGTATGAGACATCTAACAACGCGTTTCTAGATCTCTTAACCAATTTTCATGCATCATGAGTGCTTATAAGTTCCTCAATGAGCTTTGTACAAGTTTCACGAACTTATGAAACATCTAACAACGTGTTTCTAGGACTCTAAACCAAGTTTCATGCAACATGAGTGATTAAAATTTTCTCAATGAGCTTTGTACAAGTTTCACGAACTTATGAAACATCTAACAACGCGTTTCTATGACTCTAAACCAAGTTTCATGCAACATGAGTGCTTATAAGTTCCTCAATGAGCATTGTACAAGTTTTACGAACGTATGAAACATCTAAAAACGGGTTTCTAGGATTCTAAACCAAGTTTCATGCAACATGAGTGCTTATAAGTTCCTCCATGAGCTTTGTACAAGTTTCACGAACTTATGAAAAATCTAACAACGCGTCTCTAGGACTCTAAACCAAGTTTCATGCCATATGAATGATTATAAGTGTCTCAATGAGCTTTATACAAGTTTGACGAACTTATGAAACATCTAACATCGCGTTTCTTGGACTCTAAACCAAGTTTCATGCAACATGAGTGCTTATAAGTATCTGAATGAGCTTTGTACAAGATTGACGAACTTATGAAACATCTAACAATGCGTTTCTAGGACTCTAAACCAAGTTTAATAGAACATGAGTGCTTATAAGTTCCTCAATGAGCTTTGTACAAGTTTGACGAACGTATGAAACATCTAACAACGCGTTTCTAGGACTCTAAACCAAGTTTCATGCAACAAGAGTGCTTATAAGTTCCTCAATGAGCATTGTACAATATTTACGAACTTATGAAACATCTAACAACGCGTTTCTAGGACTCTAAAACAAATTTTATGCAACATGAGTGCTTATAAGTTCTTCAATGAGCTTTGTACAAGTTTCACGAACTTATGAAACATCTAACAATGCGTTTCTAGGACTCTAAACCAAGTTTCATGCAACATGAGTGCTTATAAGTTCCTCAATGAGCATTGTACAAGTTTCACGAACTTATGAAACATCTAACAACGCGTTTCTAGGACTCTAAAACAAATTTTATGCAACATGAGTGCTTATAAGTTCCTCAATGAGCTTTGTACAAGTTTCATGAACTTATGAAACATCTAACAATGCGTTTCTAGGACTCTAAACCAAGTTTCATGGAACATGAGTGCTTATAAGTTCCTCAATAAGCTTTGTACAAGTTTGACGAACTTATGAAACATCTAACAACGCGTTTCTAGGACTCTAAATCAAGTTTCATGCAACATAAGTGCTTATAAGTGTCTCAATGAGCTTTGTACAAGTTTCAAGAAGTTATGAAACATCTAACAACGTGATTGCTAGGACTCTAAACCAAGTTTCATGCAACATGAGTGCTTATAAGTATCTCAATGAGCTTTGTACAAGTTTCACGAACTTATGAAACATCTAACAACGCGTTTCTAGGAATCTAAACCAAGTTTCATGCAACATGAGTGCTTATAAGTTCCTCAATGAGCTTTGTACAATTTTCACGAACTTATGAAACATCTAACAACGTGTTTTGATATGCTCTCGCCTAGCTTGGCATTCGATGAGGAGGATCATATAGCTGAGCTTGTACCCGAGGAAAGGATCCCAAGGTTCAAATCCAAAGAGATGGATAAAAGAAACTCACATTGTGATATGATCGAGGCACCGGAACTGGATACCGAGCAGCAAGGCGCTCGACCGCTAGACATCGACACCAATCACCTAGGCGATCGACCACTCGACACCGAT